>JAODAL010025015.1:0-59481 GCA_025379985.1 Phyllomedusa bahiana
ATATATCCTTCAGTAATGCTTTTTTTCAATAATTCCTATATGCCTTTGTTTTCCTAGTTGATAGTGTGCCCCTGACATTTGGAATAGATAAAAAAAAAAAAAAAATGTTCTTTATCGCATAAAAAAAGAAAAACTAACAAAGCAATGTATTTAGAAAAAATATTCAATTATCTGTCCTTACATGTTAAAATCAAATCATTGTGGCGAGAAAACCTCTTTAAGTTCACAGTGACGCTATATTCTTAGGCTATGTCTACACAGCACAGTTAAAATACCGTCGCAAATCCGACAGTATTTTAACATCGCTTTATTGCATTTTTGCAAAAAAAACTCGGTCAGTGTCAGGGCTAAACTGTGCTCAGACTGCAGACAGGCTGCAACAGCTGATGTGCGCTCCCTCCCTGATACACTTGCTGCTGACAGCTCTGTGAGTGACAGACGCCCAGCCACTCCTGACAGGGGGCGAGTGCACCAGCCAATGGGAGGGCCCGGAGGCCGTTCCAATCAGCTGCAGGGGCGGTATCCAGGAATCCCATTTAAACTCCCTGAAAGCTGACTGCTGCGCCTGTGATATTCCTGGCTACCTTGTGTTTCTTGTTCTTTATTTTGTGCTTTGCTTCCGTTTGGCTTTTGACCTTGGCTTGTTTACGTTTATTCCTCTGGTTCTGATTTGTGGCTTTGGCGTTCCTATTTGATATTGACCCGGACTGTTTGACTATTATTGCTTCTCACGGCCCCAGCACTTTAGCAGCGCAGGGACTGTCGCCCAGTTGCCGTCTGCCGCCTAGGGCAGCACGTCAAGTAGGCAGGGACAGTGGGCTGGGTTCCAGTTAGGGCTCACTGCACCTCCCTTGACGAGACATTATCACAGGCCGAAACCGTTACTGCTCTACCCTCACTATGGACCCCATGACAGCTCTGGTAGAGCAGATGCAGGGGCTATCCCAGCTAGTCAAGGATCTGGCGCTGAGGTTAGAACAACAGGAGGCTACCCCAAGTCAGAGGGTCCTGCATTACCGTCGCCTCCTGTGGAACCCCCTATCCAGTTGCCTGACAGGTTTGCAGGTAACAGGAGGGCCTTTGTGGCATTTAGAGAGGGTTGTCGCCTGTATTTTAGGCTCCGCCCACTTACCTCAGGGAAAGAGGAACAAAGGGTGGGAATTGTTATGTCTTACTGCAGGGTCCCCCCTTGAGTGGTCATTTTCGGTACCGCATGACTCACCTGAACTGTCTTCTGTGGACAGGTTCTTTGCCGCTTTAGGGGTACTCTTTAATGACCCAGATAGGGAAGCTGTGGCTGAGGCTCAGCTGACCACCTTGAGGCAGGGTGAGAAGACTGTGGAGGAGTTTGCTCCGAATTTCGTCGCTGGTGCGTTCTGTCTGGGTGGAACGACGCAGCTCTCAGATGCCAGTTTAGATTAGGGTTAGCTGACCATGTGAAGGATTTATTGGTGGCTTACCCTACCCCTGGTACTTTAGATGAGGCCATGGCACTGGCCGTTCGTCTGGACAGACGTTTTAGGGAGAGACGGCAGGAAAAGGTTCCCCCCCCGGTGGTCCACACCATGGTGACCCCTAAACCCGTTGTTTCCAACGTAAACCCAGAGGAGCCCATGCAAGTAGGGGCTTTTTCTGTCACTGCGGCTAGTGACCGTAGGATTACTCGTCGCATCCAGGGGTTGTGCTTCTACTGTGGAGAAGATGGACACAGAATTCGGGAATGCTCCAAACGGAAGACCAGGTCGGAAAAACTCCAACGCCTAGGTGATTCGCAGGAAGATCACCTAGGCGAGCAGGTATTTCCTATTGTATCTAATAAGTTGCTGCTACCAGTTAAGATTTCATACTTGTCGCTGTCCGGTTCTGGGAGTGCATTTGTGGATTCTGGATCAGCTTCTAATTTTGTTGATGCGTCTTTCGCCAAACGTCTGGGCCTACCTTGTAGACCGCTATCTGACTCACTGCGGGTAGTGGCTATTGACTCCACCCCACTAACTCGGGGCGCAATCCAATATTGTACCCCTGAGCTGGAGATGGTGGTCGGATCCATACATATTGAAAAGTGTATTTTATTCGTCATGGAGGGGCCGTCCGCTGATGTGGTTTTGGGGCTGCCCTGGCTTCAGAAACATAATCCAGTGTTTGACTGGAATTCAGGGAAATTAGTCAGGTGGGGACAACGGTGTGTTGACAGATGTCTCTTTACCATGCTGGGCAATACTGATGTGCAGGCTAATGTTCTATCTGGAAACGGTGGTGCCAGCGTTGAAGTCTATGCGGCATCTTGTGAAGTCGATGCTCGGGCTATGGTTCCCAGAACTCGTCCTCCTGGTGAACTATGCCCTCCACCTGTACCTGAACGTCCGTATGTGGTTCAGGAGGTGGTTAACCCGGTGGCTTATTGGCTGAAATTACCCTCTTCTCTCCGTATACATAATGTGTCCCGTCGTGCACTTCGTAAGAGATATATTCAGCCTGTGACTCCGCCCTCTAGACTTCCTTCTCCAGTTCGCATAGAGAGGGAGTTAGAACCGAGACCAGGGAAGGGTCCAGTGGCCCCTCCTAAAAGGGGGGGTACTGTCAGGGCTAAGCTGTGCTCAGACTGCAGACAGGCTGCAACAGCTGATGTGCGCTCCCTCCCTGATACACTTGCTGCTGACAGCTCTGTGAGAGACAGACGCCCAGCCACTCCTGACAGTGGGCGAGTGCACCAGCCAATGGGAGGGCCCGGAGGCCGCTCCAATCAGCTGCAGGGGCGGTATCCAGGAATCCCATTTAAACTCCCTGAAAGCTGACTGCTGCGCCTGTGATATTCCTGGCTACCTTGTGTTTCTTGTTCTTTATTTTGTGCTTTGCTTCCTCACCGGCCCATAGACCTTCATTACCAGCGGCGCGTATACGCCGCTGGTAATTCACATGTCACTTATCTCCCCCCGCGGCGGATTCGCTGAGCAGGGAGAGGAGACGTAATCCATAGTTCTCTATGAGAACTGTGGATTACCGTAATGACTGGGACGTATTCCAGCCATAATTTGTGCACTACGGCGCGTAATTACGGACTGAAATAGGTCCCATTTTAAGCCGTGTGAACATAGCCTTAGTGTCAGTGTTAGGGAACCTGAGGGTTATGGCTTTTCATAAGTTCCCACTAGTAAATTGGTTGATTGTGGAGCCCCAAGATGTTAAATTTACCCCCGGGTAAAGTAAGACTTAGCTGAGACTGGCATGGGCATCATTCGGAGGTGCCTTATACCACCGCATGTTTTTAATGATCTGCATTGCACTAAGGAATGCTTTAGAAAAACAGAGATTTATATGGAAATAAAAGGGAGAGAGTTCCATCTTGTGGCTGCAAGCACTGAGCAAAACCCAGGAGACCCTGCTTTTATGATTCATATTGTCACCAAAGGCTCTCTAAGAAAATATTTCTGAGTTTTATTACAGTTCATCTATGAAGCTATTTGCTTTTTATGAAACTATCTAGAAAAAAAAGTCCCAAATCTAGTTAGGCCTCACAAGGACATCTCAGCAAAGATGAGATTGAAGAAGAGAAAAAAAACAAAAAAAAAACTGACTCGAGGGGATTTCTGTACAATGACATTTTTCTTCCGTACACCAAAGCATGGCTTTTTCATCTCCGTCCTGGCAATTTCTCTAGATGTAATATATCAGTCCTGTGATTACCCAGATGTAGGCCCAAGCAGGTCGGAAAATATTTCTCACTGATCACCTGGTAAAAAAAAATCTGACAGCATAAATCTTTAGCGACACGTTATTTATGTAGGTGTTAGGTATCAGCAGAATAATATAAAATGAGGTCAGGGGTTATAAATAGGAATTTATGAGGCCAATACGAAACTACTTTATACTTACAATATTGGGATCAAATCACATTGGGCCTTATGTATGAAAACTGTCTAGCAGTAAGACTGTCCTTGTTGCCTATGGTAACCAATCAGAGCACATAGCAACCAATCAGAGTCCATACTAACCAATCAGAGCTCATAGCAATCAATCTCAGTCCATAGCAACCAAACAGAGCCATAGTAACCAGAGCTCATAGCAACCAATCAGTGCTCATAGCAACCAATCAGAGCGCATAGCAACCAATCAGAGCCATAGTAACCAGAGCTCATAGCAACCAATCAGTGCTCATAGCAACCAATCAGAGCCATAGTAACCAATCAGAGCTCATAGTAACCAATCAGTGCCGATAATAACCAATCAGAGCTCATAACAACCAATCAGTGCTCATAACAACTAATCAGAGCGCATAGCAACCAATCTGAGTCCATAGTAACCACTCAGAGCCATAGTAACCAATCAGAGCTCACAACAACCAATCAGAGCTCATAGCAACTAATCAGAGCTCATAGCAACCAGAGTGCATAGCAACCAATCAGAGCCATAGTAACCAAACAGAGCTCATAGCAACCAATCAGTACCAACAGCAATCAAACACAGCTCATAGTAACCAATCAGAGTTCATAGCAACCAGAGTGCATAGCAACCAATCAGAGCCCATAGCAAGTAATCAGAGCTCGTAGCAACCAATAAGAGGCCACAGCAACCAATCAAAGTTCATAACAACCAATCAGAGCTACTAGCAACTAATCAGAGCTCGTAGCAACCAATAAGAGGCCACAGCAACCAATCAGAGCCATAGTAACCAATCAGAGCTCATAGCAAATAATCAGTGCCCATAACAACCAGAGTCCATAGCAACCAATCAGAGCTCATAGCAACTAATCAGAGCCCATAGCAACCGATCAGTCCATAGCAATCAGTCAGATCCCATAGCAACCAATCTGAGTCCATAGCAACCAATCAGAGCTCATAGTAACCAATCAGAACTCCGCTTTCATTTCATATAGTGCTCTGGAAAAATAAAAGCTGAGCTCTGATTGGTTGTTATGGACTCTGGTTGCTATGGACTCTGGTTGCTATGAGATTGGTTGTTATGGGCAACAAAGACAGTTTTACTGCTAGACCGGTTTCATACATAAGGCTCATTGTTTTTACTATAGATGATTTTTGTTGGACAATATTCAGACAAAAATGTTTTATATCCTTAACAAGCATTTTAGCAAAAAAGATGTAAAGTTAGTGCTCTACCAAAATGTGGGTTTTATCTGTCCACTTTTTTATACCGGAATTAAAGAAGTGACTATCCGTAGCTATCTAGACCGTTCACAAAGTCTTCCACCTCTAGGATGTCCCATTAACTGACCTGTTTTCTGTTTGCTTTTAATTTGTTTTTACTAAATTTTATGTGCATTCATAGATTAAAAAACACCCTGTATTTTATAGGGATTGGCATACTAGAATTTTAATTTGGATTTATTCTAGGGTTAAGAACCAGCCCTACCGTCCTGATGCTATACTCTTTGTATGACAATACACTGGAATATTTTGTAATTGAACAATATCAAGTACTGCTAATTAAATTAAATACAGAGGTCCTCTAAGTTACAGTGGCCTCAGGTGACAATAGTTTCACCATACAATGGTCTTGTCTTTCTTTCGACATTGCATGTTGAAACCACACTCACGTTGCAATGTTACCAATCTGTGGCAGATGTGATTGATGGAAGATCCAGCTTGTATTATTGCAGTGCACGCAGTGATTGGCGATCTAGGAGCGCCTCTCTATAGTACAGTGCGGTACTACATGTCCTGTACTGCTCTTACATGTATTAGTGAGGTGCATGCAGTGATTGGTGGTCTATAGCGTCTCCCTACAGTACAGTGCGGTACTACATGTCCTGTACTGCTCTTACATGTATTATTGCAGTGCACGCAGTAATTGGCGGTCTAGTAGTGCCTCTCTATAGTACAGTGCGGTACTACATGTCCTGTACTGCTCTTACATGTATTAGTGAGGTGCATGCAGTGATTGGCGATCTAGGAGCGCCTCTCTATAGTACAGTGCGGTACTACATGTCCTGTACTGCTCTTACATGTATTAGTGAGGTGCATGCAGTGATTGGTGGTCTAGGAGCGCCTCTCTATAGTACAGAGCGGTACTACATGTCCTGTACTGCTCTTACATGTATTACTGAGGTGTATGCAGTGATTGATGGTCTATAGCACCTCTCTACAGTACAGTGCAGTACTACATGTCCTGTACTGCTCTTACATGTATTAGTGCAGTGAATGCAATGATTGGCGGTGTAGTGGCGCCTCTCTATACAGTGGGGGGAAACTACATTCCTGTACTGCCTTACTGTTTCTGAGGTGTATGCATTGATTGTGGTCTATGCCCCCTTCTACAGTACATGCATACTACATGCCTTACTGCTTTAAGTTTTTGTGCAGTGAAATGCAATTATTGGGGGTTTTAGTGGCCCCCCCCCTTTACAGTACAGTGCAGTACTACATGTTCTACTGCTCTTTATATCTGCCAGTATGAGCAGTGGCACAGCTACAGGGGTCACAGCAGTCACAGGCCCCCTTCACCACACGCTGCATCGCTGGTTCACATAGACCCAGTGAAGCAGCTATTGCAGCCGCCACTTTCACGGTTCAGACTAGCTCAAATGCTGGCCATTTCGCCCCCTACATGCAGTGGCACAATGTAATGATGTTATCTCACTGTCTGCACCACTGCCTGTATTAGGCCCTAAGTCCATGGCATCAGGCCATAGGCTTATGGCCCAGTAGAAACCGGACGAGGCATCCCGTATCATGCAGAGTAATGACGTCATGCCACCCGATTCGGACTCAAAGAAGTAGTGTTCCACGGGGGAAAGAGGAGAGATGACTATTGTGTTTTTTTTTGTTTGGTTTGAATAGCGGGTCCTGTCTAACAACTTATCTACTGGGGAACTACCACTAGAGGGCCCTATGTACCTACCTACTGGGGGAATTCTATATACCAATATATCTACTTGGGCCCATATTTCACTCTCCTGGGGGGACCCTATGTACCTATTAGGGTGCTTATAAAATTTACCTACTGGGGGGACCATTTTATTTTTACCTTTTGAGGAAAAAAATATACCAATCTACCAACTATTTGGGGGGGCCCCCAAAATATACATCCTACTTACTTGAATGCCCTATATACCTACCTATCAGGGTGCCCTATAGATCTTCCTACTGGGAGGAACCCTTTATCACTACCAATCTACTTAGGGGCCCTATATACCTAGCTACCTACTAGGGGGGCCCTATATACCTACCTATTGAGGGGATTCTATATACCTACTAAGGGGGCCTGCATAGCTATCTAAAGGGGAACTAAATACCTCTCTACCTACTGAGGGGACATACACTCACCCGGCCCCTTTATTGGTACACCTGCTAGTAAACGGGGTTTTGGGCCCCCCGGGTTGAATCTGGTGAATGTGGAGCCATTTATACAGTGAACTATTGGGCAAGTTCAAGAACCATTTGAGATGATTCCAGTTTTTTGACATGGCGCATTATCCCGCGAAAGTAGCCCTCGATGTTGGGTAAATTGTGGTCAAAAAGGGATGGACATGGTCAGCAACAATACTCAGGTAGCTGGGGCGTTGCAACGATGCTCAATTGGTACCAAGGGGCCCCAAAAGAGTGCCAAGAAAATAGTCCCCACCCCCTGACACCACCACAACTGCCTGAACCGTTGATACAAGGCAGGATGGATCCATGTTTTTCATGTTTTTGATGCCAAATTCTGACCCTACCATCCGAATGTCGCAGCAGAAATCGAAAATCATCAGACCAGGCACGTTTTTCCAATCTTCTACTGTCCAATTTCGATGAGCTTGGGCAAATTGGAGCCTCGTTTCCTGTTCTTAGCTGAAAGGAGTGGCACCGGTGTGGTCTTCTGTGCTGTAGCCCATCTGCCTAAAAGTTGGCCGTACTGTGCGTTCAGAGATGCTCTTCTGCCTACCTTGGGTTTGTAACGGGTGGCTTTTTGAGTAACTGTTGACTTTCTATCAGATAGAACCAGTCTGCCCATTCTCATTTGACCTCTGTCATCAACAATTCATTTCCGCCCACGGGGACTGCCGCATCACTGGATGTTTTTTTTTTTTCGGGCCATTCTCTGTAAACCCTAGAGTTTGGGTTTTGCGTGAAAATCCCAGGAGATCAGCAGTTTCTGAAATACTCAGACCAGCCCTTCTGGCACCAACAACCATGCCACGTTCAAAGGCACTCAAATCACCTTACTACCCCATACTGATGCTCGGTTTGAACTGCAGGAGATTGTCTTGACCATGTCTACATGCCTAAATGCACTGAGTTGCCGCCATGTGATTGGCTGATTAGAAATTAAGTGTTAACGAGCAGTTGGACAGGTGTACCTAATAAAGTGGCCGGTGAGTGTATATACATATCTACTGAAGGGGTCTATACAGCGGTGCCAATAGGGCAGTACTCCTGTCAGGGGCCATAATCGAAAAGGGGCCCACTGATATGTTAAAAATAGGAACTAGTAATGGGTGGTGGCCCTATTTGATTTGAATTTATGGGGTCCTGAAATGGCTAATAGATGACTGATGGCAGCCCTGGGTCTATATGCCTACTGAGGGACTACCAAATTGGGGACTATATACTTCATTACCTACTGATTGGATCTATATACTTACTGAGAGGACCTCTATACCTACATTCTTAGGGTACCTTTGTAATTATATACTGTCATAGTCCTTTATACTTACCTACCTTCTGAGGGGGCCTATATACTTGCCTACTGAGGGCCCTGTGTAGCTATCTAGTGGGGTCTCCCTATCTACCTGCCTATATATTTATATAATGGGGGGCTTATATACCTATTTGGGGGGCTTACATACTTACATTATATACTGAAAGAAGAATGTACCTATTTATTAGGAAGTCTGCCTACATACTTACTTAATTTAATAGTTTGGAGGGTCTAATCTAGCTGAAAGGAGCATCTACTTATCTGTCTGCCTAATTTGGGGGGGCTGACTACTATATAGGGTGTGTAAAATAACTGTGTGGGGCACCAAGTGGGCATTATTATCATTTGGACCACTATAAATGGGGAATTTGTACAGAGCTTTAAAAGTGAGAAGTCTAAGATGTTTTTGTGCTAAGTTCCGCAGGCACCGGAGTGAGGGGGAATAATAATGTGATTTTAGGCCAGCTGAAGAAGAAAAAGGAAAATGACTGACTCCAGTCACCTGTGAGACTCTGTATGTAACTGCACTGAAATCACTTATATGTGTGCAGAGTGGCTGCATACAACTGGTATTTACCACTATATGGTGTGTGGGGATGTAGCTCACCGGTAGCAAAAACACACTGTTCACAGTGTACGTTTTTAAGTCTCTTGGCCTTTATTCAGCCACCGATTAACAGCCAAGGAAAAAAAGCAAAGGGTTAATTCAGCCAAAACAAAAAACAAATACACAGTCCGTGTAGTAAACCCCAGTCTTTTAAGTCCAGCAGTTTTTGGTGTTTTTTCCCCACCCAGTTTAGGGTTGGGGTATCCAGGGATGGAAGGCTGCAGCTCGAACTTCCCCGTCTTGTCCCGTCAGGCAACTTTGACTGAGAACCCCCCCACACCCATCCCCCCAAACTTCCTGTCTTTAAAATAGGCCTCAAAACCAGGCCTGGATGCTGGGGGCAATCCACCCCCCCTGTCTTTGAATTGCTCCCCGTAAAGCCTGACCCAGATCGACTGCTATCCAGCGTCCTACTAACAAAACAAAGTCAGTACCATATCGAACTGACGTACGGCTAACGGGTTTATTCACCGAGATCAGAAACCTCGGTGACACGACGACCCAATAACCCCCCCCGTGGCCTTTCCCATACCCCCCCCCCCTTTCCCAAAGCGGGGGTTTGGGCACCGCTGCCACCAACGTGCATCTTGGAGGGCATCTGCTTTTTCCCTGCTGCTTGCCCGGCCTATGTTCTACTGTGAACGAAAAACCCTGCAGGGCAAAAACCCAGGGGGTTCCCCGGGCATTTTTCCCCCCTTCTTTCCCCACCCACATGAGTGGGGCATGGTCGGAAATAGCCTGAATTTCCTTTCCCAAACGGGTTTGAAATCTGGGGGAATCAATCCCCATTTTTGGGCCGACATTTTTTCTCAATGATGGCATAATTCCGTTCTCCCGGGGAAATTTTCCTACTTAGGTAGATCAGGGGGGTGCTTTTCCCCCATTTACTATCTGGACAAAACGGCCCCCAATCCCCCCTCAAGGCATCTTTTGGCCCACAAATTCATGGGAGAAGTTGGGGGCTACTAACATGGTTGCCTACAAAGGCCGTTTGAGTCCTGGAAAAGCCCTCTCTGCCCAGGGGCCATTTTATCTCGTTGATTTTTTCCCTTGGTTAAGTCATCAAGGGAAAAGGGCTATTTTGCAAACTTTGGGGACAAACCGTCTATAGTAGCCCACAATACCAAAAAGCCCTGACCTGCTTTTTGGTGAGGGGGGGGCCACTTGGGGATCCCCCTCTACTTTTTTTCCTTGGGGCTTTTTTCCCCCTTCCCCACTATTCCCCAAAGGTTTTGGGTTTCCCCATCCCCAGGGCACACTTGTGGGTTTTTTTAAAACCCACCCTTCCTTAAGGCATCTAGCACACCCGGATTTTCCCCGAGATGGCTTCCCAGTCAACTAAAGATCACAATGTATCTAGGTAGGCGGCCGTGTATCTCTATGGGGCCAGCATTGATCCATCCCCCTCAAAGTGGGGGGGGCCCCCCTGCAACCAAAATGGCTTTCGACATAGTGAAATAACCCTTTCGGAAGAGAAAGCAGTCTTCTTTTTAGCTTCCTTTGAGGGGGATCGCCAATACCCCTTGGGAGGTCAATGCTAAAATACCTCCCGCGGACCTAACTGCTCGATTAAATTCATCCCCCGGGGCATAGGGGTGGGCATCCACTGGGGATACTTCTTGAGTCTCATAATCGTTGCAGAACCCCCCCTTCCCCGTTGGCTTTGGCACTAGCATAGGGGGCTGGACTCCACTTTGGACCTCCGATCACCCTAGTTCTAGCATTTTCTGCACCTTTTTGGGAAATGACCCCCCGGCGGGCCTCGGGACCTATAGGGTTCAGGTTTACTCTCACTTTTGGGGCTTTTGAGGATTCATGCCCCTATCCATGGGTCGGCCGGGGGTTCAGTGAACAGGTCTCGTTCTTCTCAGCGTTCCCTACATTTTTGCTTTTGGGAGGGGGATAGGGGTCCCCGAGTTTTTTTTTAGGCTTCTATGTCGGCCCTCGTTTGGTCCCAAGCAAAAACCCCTCAGGAGGCTCTCTCCCTTCCAGGGTTTTATCAAATTTACGTGGTAAATCTGAAAGGGTTTCCTCTTTCCCGGCTGGGGCCCCTTATAATTAACCTCCCCCCCTTTTTCAATATCTCGTAGGGGCCCTCCATTAGCGAAAATTTGCTTTCAATGGTGGGTACAATTTACTGTACCCTTTCCCCTTTAAAGTGCCTTATCCGGCGGACCTATTATAGACTCGGGCCTGCGCTTCTTGTGCTTGAAGAAGTGCCCCTTGACAATGGGCCCTCACCCGGGCACCCTTCCCTGCAGTTGGGCCAATGCTCCACTACGCTCCTATGAGGGTGCCCTCACTTCCCAATTTCCTTGGCCACATCTAAAGTCCTCTGGAGTCTCCTATAAAAAAGCTAAAAGGGTGAGAACCCTGTGGAGGACGGGGGTACCTCTCAAATTTTGAGACAGAGGTTGGTAAGAGGCAGTCCAATCCCCCCCATCCTTTCTCTCCACTTTCCTCAGCTGGCCTTTCAGGGTTTGTTAAACCCCAAAACGGGGGACCGTCCGCCCCAGCTGCGTAATTTTTCAACCCCTTTACACACTCCCTCATTACCTTCGACATGAAGGGTTTTCCCCTGATCTTTAAGTTTCCCCTTTGGGAAAAATTCCTGTCGGGAGAAGACTAGAACGCCCCCGTGCAATTTTAGGGATGAGGGGTTTCCTGAGAGGAAGGCCCTTTGGGTAACGGGGGCGTAATCAACAATGACCGGGATTTACTGGTGCCTCTGCGACTTTACCAATGGCCTACCGATCCACCCTTTTCCTTCAAAAGGGACCTCAATGATTGGTAGCGGGAACCAGGGGCTACGGAAATTGAAACGGGATGTGACCTGGCAGGTGGGACCCCGATTGCAGAAATCCCTAATCCCCCGGGTAACCCCTGCCAAAAAATAAACGTTTGTTTTTTATCCTTCGAGCTTTTTTTTTTCTGCACCCAAATGCCCCCCAAACACAGGGGGTGTGGGCCATATCCAGGACCAAAGCTATAGGGACCCAAAACCAATAACTGCTACCCCCCTCCCCCCCGGTTTTTGGTGCTCGATACAACAGGTCTTGATTGGGGAAAAATGGGGAAAAAACCGACTCTCGGCCCCCCAACCCCGGGGGGACCCCTTTTAGAACCGTCACTTTTTTCCCGGCCCCCCTTTTTAGGGTCAAGCCCTAAATTTTGGGGTTCCCAAAATTTTTTCTAGAACCTTTTCAGGTCGGGACAGGTCGCCCGTGAGACCTCTTCCCATAACTCCCACCAGGCTAAAAAAGGGAACTCTGAATTGTCTCATGTTCCCCCCCAGCGGGGGGTCCAGGCACCGTGGGGACTTGGCAGAGGGGTTTTTCCCCCCACAGGTCCCAAAACAATACAGTCAGGGCCCCACAATCACATCGTGCAAAAGACCCTGCACCACTCCCAAAATTGTGTGACAGGGTACCCCCCCTGTCTCAAGTTTAACCTGGGGCCACTGGGAAAACCCCTTGTGTCCCCCGGAAACTGACCCTAATTTTTTTTTCCCCGGACCAACAATATGGGACGAGGCCATATGAGAGTGCTAAACTCCCGAGTCCATAACCTGAGCCCCTGGGCCATTCACTGTAAGTTTACACATTGGGGTTTTTCCCATTGGTTGAACAGCGCTGCACGCTGGATGTCAAAAAAGGGGAAAATGCGGCGGGTTGAGAGCAGTCCTGGGCTCCGTCCCTGGGGGAATAGCCGCTATATGTCCCGGTCCCCACATCTCCACAACAAAATCTCGGTCATTCCTTTTGGCCCGGGGGTTTGGGGCCTCCCCCGGCCTTGGCGCACCTCCCGGGGGTTTGGCTCCCGGGTTCTGTACGTCCCAGTCTCCGGCCCTCCAGTACAGGGGTTTCAGGTTCCCGGGGGCCCCCCCGCACCCCTCCCTAGCGTGGAACCTTTCTACCAGTCCCCTAGGTCATCGCCGTCGCGGATCACCCGCGCACCGCACTGCACAGAATGCGGCAGCGATGCATAAAGCGGTCCATAACCACCCCTCACCATTTGCGCTGGGGGCATATCCAGGCTGAGCCATTTTTTTGGGCCCGATGTAATAAGTCAAATAGCGCGACCCCCGGAGGTTTGGCCTTATGATGCCCCTGGTTACCCTCTGGCCCGGACCGCTAACGTAACCCCCCAAGACGGCAGGATCTCGGCTTTTTAATTTGGAATTTCCTTAGCGTCCCGTAAGGCGAGTCGTTAGGGGGTTTTGGGGGTCCCCGTCGATAAAAGGGGGCCCGCACCCCAGCCCATTCTCCGGTTGGGTGTGCCTCCCCGGGGGCGACTCGTTCGAAAACGGTGAGGAAAAACCTGATTCACTCCCGGAGTCTTTCTGGAGGGGTTCCCGCGGTCTCCTGGCCGATTCCCTCATCACGTGCGGCGGAGCTGGATTTTCCCCGGGCCCGCATGGCACCGTTAAAATGGCCCCTTGTTGGATCAGCAGCTGGTTCGTAGCGCTGCGCCTGGAGGGCTTTATATGAGCCCTCTGCTGCTGTTCTGTGGGTTGTTCCCGCGCCTGCATGGCTTCCCCATGAGCTTTCTGCTGCTGCGCTGGGCTTGTGCGCTGCAGATTGCTTGAACCAGGTGTTAATCAGCTCCTCCATATTACAGGTTGTAGCTTGGCTCGCCGCTGCTTTGCCAGGACATACAAAAAGCGGGAAACTGTGCCCGCGTCCCAACCCCCTTGTGGGGTGTAGCTCACCGGTCAAAAACACACTGTTCACAGTGTACGTTTTTAAGTCTCTTGCCTTTATTCAGCCACCGATTATACAGCCAAGGAAAGAAAAGCATACGGGTTAACTTTAGCGCAAAACAAAAACAAATACACAGTCCTGTAGATAACTCACAGTCTCTTTAAATCCGCGTTCTTAGGTGTTTTCCCCCCCCAGTCAGGTATTGGGGGATCCATGGATGGAAGGCTGAGCTCGAACTTCCCCCGTCTTGCCCCGCAGGAATTCTGACTGAGAAAACCCCCACCACACCCTCCTCCAAAAATTCCTGTCTTAAGTAGGCCTCAAAACCAGGCCTGGTGCCCGGGAGCAATCCCCCCACCGCTCTTTTTAATTGCTCCAGTAAAGCCTGACCCAGACGATGTATCCAGCAGTCCTACAAAAAAAACAAATGTCAGTACCATATGATATGAGTAGGCTAAAGGGTTTTACTTTACCCCAGATCAGAAACCCCGGGGACACTATCGACCATCAAAAAGGCCCTCGTGCCTTCTCACAGGGGTAGTAGACCCTTTTGTAAGGAACATGGGTATTGGTCGGTCATTTGGTCTTTGCATATTGTTGTTATTGGTATTATTGATCTTGGTATGTTGATTTGGTCAGTAACATATGGTGGGATGAAACTTAAAAGGGGTATTGGTGGTATTATTTGATCTTTGTATATTGTTATTATTGATCTTGATATACTGGTTACATTATGATGGTATTAGTCACTATATGGTGGTGACATGCGGTGGTAATGTGGAGGTATTTTTTGGCCCTTGTATACTTTTGGAAACCCGCAGAAAAAATAAGTCAAATAAACTGTTCAGTGTAAACTCCAACAAAAACTAAATCCAACAAAGGCACAATTCCTTTTTCTCCTGTTCACCCCACAAATAAATTTGTCGGGGAGTGGGTAATAATGGGGGGTGGTGGGAGAGACACTTTGCCTGTATAACTTGTTTTTCCTTCTTTCCGCCACTTGACCCCATTTAAAATGAATTTTCCTCTATTGGTCAATCCCTTAAGTAGAAATTATTTTCTGAGCACCTCCATTGAGCATCCGTCACACCAAGAGGGAACCTTTGTTAAAAAATTTGATCCACAGCTGTTGTCTAGGGGTAAGGGTGCCCATGCTGAAGTTTTGTACATGATCAAAATAAGTTTCTGTTTTCATCATAGAAAGTGATTTCCGTCTCTATTTTTCACTATGTTGGGTAAATACCAATTACAAGTTTTCTATAAAATTATGATTTCAACATACAATGGTCATAGAATCAATTAATATTGCAAATTGAAGGACCACTATGGATGCATAGATAGATAGATAGATTAATAGATAGATAGATAGATAGATAGATAGATAGATAGATAGATAGATAGATAGATAGATAGATAGATAGATAGATAGATAGATAATATATGAGATATATTATGGATATGATAGATAGATAGATAGATAGATAGATAGATAGATATGGGATGGATAGATGGATGGATAGATAGATAGATAGATAGATATGGGATGGATAGATAGATAGATAGATAGGGGAGGGATAGATAGATAGATAGATAGATAGATAGATAGATAGATAGATATGAGATATATATGAGATAGATAGATAGATAGATAGATAGATAGATAGATGGATGGATAGATAAAAAGATATGGGATGGATAGATAGATAGATAGATAGATAGATATATAGGAACCAGCAAATAAACCTTTGCATCAGTTGCTAACTACTTTGAAAAAATTGACAGAAGAACAAATGTTCCTTAATCTAACCCAAAATCGAATTGACATAAAAGGGACTATCCACTGAGAGTTTATGGTGGATTGGAGCAATTTTTAGCATCGTAATGAAGCAGTTAAGGCTCCGGCCATTTAAGAAAGGGAGACTAATGTCTGCTGCAGTCAGACTCAACACAGCACCATGTATCACTATGTTGACAGCTTTGTGAGACTTACTGCTTCTAAGCTGGGAGAGGTCACTGTGAAGGGGAAAGCCTGTAAATCTGCAGCATGTGAACACAGGTGAGATCAGTGCTGCTATCTTCATGCTAGATGTTGTTACTCTTGCACCAATTAAAAATGAATGCCTGTATGTTATGAAGGAGGAGCTGGAAGCAACAGCAATATTTGCCTCGGTGCGCTGTGACTGCTACCAGCTGTGTAGAGTAGGTAGTAAGAGACTGATATTAAATCTTTGCAAGCAGCTATGTCCTCCTCTAGCAGATTAAAGAGGTTTTATCACCACATTGATTAGCTTTAAACATGTAGGCAAAGGTAAATAAAGACTATTACCAAATACATTGTTGTTCTGATTTGCTTCTTTTCAGTGTTACAGCACTTTTTATCTCCTTTTGCACATAGGCTTACCTAGGTAACCAACCATCTCTCTGTGTCCTAGCAACAGTAGACTGGATGGTGAGGTCACTCCCTGCTGTGTCTTATCAGCAGCACCTGAGGTTTTTTTTAACTTTTTTTTACTGACAAAATTTAACCTTTCAGAGCTCTGTAGTCCTCTGCTGGCTTTTAATATCCTTCCTTCATCAATATCTTTCTAATAGACTCAAACCATTAAAAAAAAAAAAAAAAACAGAAGCATCATGGTGGAACTTTTCAAATCCAAAAAGAGAAACTTTTGGAAAGGTAACTAAAGAAAAAAATATTAAAAAAAAAACTATAAAATCTAGTATAGAAAAATAAGTATATAAAAACTGAATAACAGCTCCTCATCTTCTAAAATGTTTGACTATTGTTGCAACCTCCTGTCTCTAATGATAACAGGAAATGCAGCTCTGGAGCCCAAAACGGTGCTCGATCAAGTGAGATAATGTTCAGATGAAGAAAAAAACAAAAGTTAAATTTACCTGGAAGGGTCTTTTAAAAATTCTTATATTTCTGATTGTTTTATGGTCTATGTAGTTTCTTCTGTTCAGTCACTTAGTAAAGAATAAGAAATTGAATTTGCTTATGTGAATAGATGTACATTTTTTTAGTATTCTGCGTCTGAATAGTCAGACAATAACTTAGCCGAGTACACAAAACAGAACAACTATCAGCGGTTACTTCCAGATAACAGACTTAAACATGATTGGTTTTGTTAGGCTGCTAATCTCAGTCGTTTCTCTACGCACAATGGGGATTTGAATACTGCAAGCACGTTGTGTAATTTCCCTTCGGCAGCAGAGGTCTACAAGACATGAGAAACCTGCTCACCCTTAAATGGTAAGTGTTGCTGAAGGAAACTGGTAAGTGCCGAATCTCTGTGCTGTCAATGGGATATCACTATCCCCCTATCTGAGGTTTTTGTTTTCTGTGATGCACTCAGTGCTGTTATATGTATTTTATTTGTAAAGGGAATGAGGCTATATATTATGGCTTTACTTATAGATAGCTTGTAATCTTAAAGAGACACTAAAGTTGAAAAATGATCAGGACTAAGGGTATGTTCACACAACGTTTTTCAGATCCGTTTTTTGGACCCAAAACAGATCCTAATAACTTATCTAACAATGTGCAGTGTGATTTACATTGGTTTCAATGTAAAACGCGCATCTCCGTTCAGACGAGTGATCACTGCTGCGCTTTTACTTGTGTCTTTTAAATGTGCTTTTCGGATCCGTTTTAAGAATTGACATGTCATTTCTACTTGTATTTTATGCAAGTGAAATCCCCACAGCAAACAATGGAGTGTGCTTTTGGAGCCCGAAAAACGGATCCTAAAGCGCAACATACTTTTGGGTACGTTTTGGATGCGCTTTTGATACGAAAAGTGCTCCGAAAAACACATTGGATTCAAATTTGAAGTGTAACACACTAAATCAGCCGCTAGAGGTCTCATTTGATATAGAAGAACTGTTTGTTTTTACATGTGTTTCAGAGGATGCCTACTAGAGGGCGCTATAACTGCAAGCATTTTACGTGTGTTTCCTACAAAGCCTAATAGAGGGCACTATAACTGCAAGCATTTTACATGTGTTTCCTATGAAGCCTAATAGAGGGAGCTATAACTGCAAGCATTTTACATGTATTTCAGATGAAACCTAATAGAGAGCGCTATAACTGCAAGCATTTTACATGTGCTTCCTACAAAGCCTAATATAGGGTGCTATAACTGTAAGCATTTTACATGTGTTTCCTACGGAGCCTAACAGAGGGTGCTATAACAGCATTTTCATGTTTTTAATCTTATAAATCACTTTTTATATGTATTGACTTATATAAAAGCAGTTTTTTAGTATAGAATGGGTGTTTATAGAAATTATAGAAGTTTTGAATAATAAATGTATTAATGTTTTAGATAAATAGTTTATTATAGAATGTTGAGTGGTTTTAGTATTATGCTAAAACCACTCAACATCTAAAACCTTAATACATGTAAAAAGTGATATATAAGATTAAACACATGAAAATGCTGTTATAGCGCCCTCTATTAGGCTTCGTAGCAAACATATGTAAAATGCTTCCAGTTATAGCATCCTCTATTAGGCTTCGTAGGAAACACATGTAAAATACTTGCAGTTATAGCGCCCTCTATTATGCTTCGTGGAACACAAATGTAAAATTCTTGCAGTTGTAGCGTCCTCTATTAGGCTTCGTAGGAAACACATGTAAAATGCTTGCAGTTATAGCACCCTCTATTAGGCTTCGTAGGAAACACATGTAAAATACTTGCAGTTATAGCACCCTCTATTAGGCTTCGTAGAACACAAATGTAAAATTCTTGCAGTTATAGCGTCCTCTATTAGGCATCATCTGAAACACATGTAAAATGCTGTTATAGTGCCCTCTGTTAGGCTTCCTCTTACACTACAAAATAACCACTTTCCACTCTAAGTGAAAATGTAGGTCATTAGGTTACTAAAGTTCAAACAGTTCTTCTAGATCAAATGAGACCTCTAGGTGCCGATTTTGTATATTACATACCCTTACATACATACATATGTAAGGGTAAAGTATATTACACTAAAGATTCTACCTTTTCAAAACTACAACCTGTGCATATATATTGAAAAACAGATCCGAAAAAATGCATCAAAAACACATGCAAAACGCATCCAAAAAAGCATCAGCTGCTGCGCTTTTGGATACGTTTTTGGGATGCAGTTGGATGCAGTTTTCAATGCGTTTTTCTTCTAGTGAAAAACTGATCAAAAAACGGATCCAAAACGTTGTGTGAGCATAAGCTAAGGTCTCTGGCGAATGGCCATATTCCAAATCCAAGTAACACAAATTGGGCCATATTATACCACCATATTCCTGAGATTTTACATGGAGGCATAGAGAGCATTTTGGCATGGGACAGAGAGCTGTAACTAAAGGGGGTACATAGGTAGCTGTCGCAGCCGGGTCCTGCAATCTAAAGGGGGCCCAAGAAATTCTCTGCCACATGTATGAAAGGTCTTTGTAGCGCATAGCATCAGCGCTCCTCTTTCATTACATAAATTATAAATGACACACGGTAGGTGAGAGCTTGTAACAGATTTTGCACTGTGGTCAAAGAGAATCTAATTACTTTTCTGTTGGAAGGTAGCCCTGTAAAAGGAGAATACAGTTCTTTCAGAAGTGTAAGGGTATTTTCACACAGTGTTCTACGGGTGTATAATGGCGCGTAATGTATGCACCGCTATACGTCTGCAATATGTCTGTTGCTTCAGAAGTATATGCTGGCCAGCACGTACTTCTAACACGCTCCCACTGACATATCACTTCTTTGTCCCGGCGCGTATTATTGTGCACTGGGGAAAACGACAGGTAATCACAGCTCTCAGTGGGAGCTATGAATTACCATATTTGCGGGGCGTCATTTGGGCATATATGCTGTGTGAACATATCCTAATTTGAAGTTCTAAGACTACAAAATCGGTAACAGGGATCCCATCTACTGTGTGCTGTTTATAGTATCGGTTCCGTTTTGTATGCAACTACAAACCAAAAACCAACATATACGAAGCTGAAAAATAAATATGTATTTTTTACTGACATTTGAAAAAATACATATAAATAAAAGAAAGCAGGGAACCCACACAGAAAAAAGTGCTACACTGACCAGTGCCACTACATTGACAAGTCCCCAACATTGACCAGTACCACTGCAGTGACAAGTCCCCAACATTGACCAGTACCACTACATTGATGAGTCCCCAACATTGACCAGTACCATTACATTGACAAGTCCCTTACATTGACCAGTACCACTACATTGACAAGTCCCATACATTGACCAGAACAACTACATTGACCAGTACCACTAAACTAACAAGTCCACTACATTGACAAGTCCCTTACATTGACCAGTACCACTACATTGACAAGAATGCCGCACCCTACATTGACCAGTACCAAAATCACAATTGACGAGTCCCCTACATTGACCAGTACCACTACATTGATGAGTCCCTTACATTGACCAGTACCAGTACACTGACAAGTCCCCTACATTGACCAGTACATAACAATACATCTCTGCATAGTGCATATAGTTCAGTATATAATTTAATTAAGCAGAATTCAATATAGCTAACTTTTAGCACATTAACATATGTAAATACCACATTAAGTGGCAGTGGCGAAACATGTGGGTGGGGCAGTGAAATTCATCTTTTAGTTCTGAGGCTATGTGTACCTAGGAATCTAGGTATTGCAGACACTATTTACTTGATGCTACTGACGGCTACAGGAACTCCTAAAGAGTTAATAAAAGTTATATTTTAGTATTAGATAGAGGAAGTTTAGTCAGGGTGGTGGTTAGGAAATTTATGGTATTAGCTTCCTTTAGGCAAATTGTAGTTTAGTTTAACACGTCAATACCTGAAACACTTGGAAGCTGAAGAGAGAGGGCACAAACACTGACGCGTTTCTCCTGTGATTTTTCAAAGGACAAGAGTATTCAGACAAGTGTCATTAAAATGAATCCTCAGCAACAACAAATAGAATTAGTATAATTAATTATAATTCAGATGAAAAACATACAACACAATTGTGCAATCGGACCATAGGTCACATGATGTATGTTTGGCATTAACAGAACAAAAGGTTCTTAGATGGTGTAATAGCACATATGACCTTTTCTATGCAACAGAGAGCTGCTATGTACTGTGGAAAGCAATTTCCCTGTGGAGGCTTGTGGAGGCATGCAGAGTCAAAGAGAGTGTCAATGGATCCCAAATACAAACATCTTCTGGCAATGTCATAGAGCATTCTTCCACAACATATTGTCCAAAGGCCACTTGCAGCCCGCCACAGGATTTCTGATGGCCCTCAACGGTCCATGAAGGGGTAGGGCTTACATGCCTACTTTGGCATAAGTTGAAAACCCGAGGTGTTACCAGGCTTTCACGGGCAGTCGCGATGGTTTTGGCCCCCACAACCTGCCAAAATGTTAATATGAGCCATAGACACATGTCATTATTAGTGGACTCCAGGTTTTGTGACTCTTAAAAAAAAAGAGGCGATAGTGATCTTCAGAGAACTCTAACACTATGGAACCATTTGGACGTTGCAGGTACAGACCCTTATCAACATTTTTTGTACACAAAGATTGTGTGATAATAGTTGTTACTTCTCAGCCTCCTGCTGTTTCATTTCTTCTTAGTGTTTGGTCTTCAAGGCTACTGCAAAACAATAATGTGAAAATAACTATTTTTCACATTACTTTGTACCTTTATGCACTTGACTATTACTACTCATTATCTGATGACCTGTGACAATGATAATGACCTGAGAGAAGGGAGAATGTCCTTTACATTGTGGCACGGAAGCCTTGACTTTATTAAGAGGTGCTGTAAAGCAAGATTTGTTTGCTGTTCTATCATTTGCCGGTGCAGTCGCACATCTGACTGATATTAGAAAGTGCCAATCAATATGAATAAACTAGAGGAGAGATCTGTCTTGTCTGGGTGACTATTCCTGACTATTTCACATGAAGAACAACATACATGGTGGACAAACAAATACAAAACCAGGGCTGCTTTATTTCAAAACTGTCAAAAATTTCATCCACTGTCACAGGATGTCCCTGTTATTGCAGCTCAACCCCATTCACTTCAACAGAGATGAGCTGCAATACCAGGCACATCCTGTCACAGCCCACACTTTATAAGGCGTATACATAGCTGATGAAGTTAAGATTTAAATTTTTACTTGTTGACTATGGATGTTCTTCTTGCAGTAGGAATAGCCAGCCAGGATGGATTCAGGACAAAAATTATAGGTAGCGATCTGACAAAGAAAAAAAAACCCACAATGGTCTCTACAATAACTTTAACTAACAAAAGTAATAATATATTTCAATTTACTGAATATCAACTAATGAAATAACACAGGGAGGTTGGCTACAATCCCATAAATCTTGAACTTCTGACTAATATGTGCAACTGTAGTAACAGGAACATGAAACTGCTTGAAGGTGGTTTTGTAGCCTTTACCTTTAAAACATGTTTGTCTATAATTTCTTTCTAATCTCCCGAGACAACTCTCTCCTTGGCTTCCTTTGGTCCATGTTTAGTGTTGTACACACCATACTACCAAACAGCACTGTAACTATTTGTCATCTTTTAAATAGGCAGCCTGACTGATTACAACACAGAAACAAGGCCATACTCACAGCTCACACCTTCAATATATGAGGGGGGTGGTTGCTGGTATTATAATTGCATATAGAAAAGGCGATACAAAATGGTGCCATTAATGCAGATTCATGTGGTGCACCATGCTGGCTTACAGCCTATTGCACCACTACTATTGGGCTGTCCAGCACTTTTTGGGTGTCCAAAATAAAATACAGACACCCTCTGCTCCCTAGTACTTTTGGGCAAAAAAATTTACATACTGGAAAAATATCAAATATGAGATATTAGTTAATACAGTGGCCACTATATGCAAGCTAGCAAGCCCCGTCAAGGTCCTTTATTTCTTGCAAGTCCCTACACTAACAATTTACAGAAAAAACAGAAAAAATGGGACATTAATTGCTCAAAAAACACAGAAACAAGGCCATACTCACAGCTCAAAGGCCGGACTGAAAACTAAACCCAGTAAACAGGCAACACTCGCCCCCATGCAACTTGGCAAAGATAAACAGGTGAAGTTGATTGCTGAGCAGTAGCTCACACACCCCACCACTAGGGGAACAATTAGACTGCACATTAAATTGATATCTGTTCACATAGTATGCAGAAAAGCCACAGTATAATACATAAGGAGATTGCACGAATGCAAAAATACAGATAAGACAACCACTCACACACCTTCAATATATGAGGGGGTGGTTGCTATTATAATTGCATATAGATAAGGTAATAAAAAAGGGTGCCATTAATGCAGATACATGTGGTGTACCATGCTGGCTTACAGAGGGTGTCTGTATTTTGTGTTAGACACCCAAAGAGTGCTGGGCAACCCGCCCAATTGAATAGTAGTGGCGTAATAGGATGTAAGGATGGAGCTGGCTCCATTCCGTGTTGTTACCGGCGGTTGTCAGCTGCAATTTGCAGCCAGCTCTCGCCGCCTGTGTAGTGGGATTGTGCTGCGATCCAGCTACATAGCCCCTTACCGCCACTATGACGTACTAGTACATCCAGATATGATAAGGGGTTAACAGAATTCTAAAGTGCTGAGACAAGTAGGGTTTCTACAAGAAACAGAGAAGGGGATTCATTACTGTAAGATCAGTGAGACTATTGAGCTCTCTACCAGATGAAGACAGCATGCTGAATTCACTAAAAGAGTTCCAGCTTGGCTCTTTTATGAGTGAACTAATCTTCCAAATCATTGTTACTAGAATTTCGGAGACCTGCTATTAGTCCATGAGTTTATTCTTATTGTCCAATTATAGTGTTGCTGGAATGGAGCTCTGTTCAATTCAATACAGGGTTGACAAAACTTGTGAAAAAATTTGGGCTTGGAATGTCCTAAACCATAAATGTAATTGTAACCCTAATCTTAAGTTTAAGTGGTTTTAAGCGATTAAATTACTGTTCCAGGGACGCAATGCTCCCATAGTGGCCTAACTTATGGTTCAATGCCTCGCCCTCAGCCTATGTTACTGACAGTTTTTACACCATGGGCCCAATGTTTTGGAAGTGATGTTATGTCGTCCGAAGTCACTTCCGGTTACCATAACATAGGGTCTATGGTGAAGTAACTGAAAGTGATATCAGACTTAGGGTATGTTCACACAATGTATTGCGGCGCGTACAATATGCGCCACAGTACATCGTGTGTTTCAGCGCCTGCCCCTGAGGTGCGGTGGGATCGGTAGCCCACCGACCCCATAGACATGCATTAACAGTGGCACACTAAAAACTACATGAGACATAAAGGTATATATGAAGATTGGTAATGCTTTACTGCTAATGAAACTATTAAAACCAGGGACTCTTAGTTTACAGTTTTTGATCAAAGATTGTATTAAGCTCACCTCCCAAAACGTTAAGGGGATCCCAGTGCAGGTGAGTCCCTACACTGAACATGCTACCTCACTGGGAGTCAATTCAGACTGCAACTTCACAGGGAGTGATAGGAACTTGCAATTGGGTTATCCTGCACTGGTTTAAAAAGAGGCACTGAGTGCAGCAAGCCAATGAATTGCCTTTTTCTCAAATAGACTACAAAACGAAATTAAGGCTGTGCCATCAAAAATTTATACTTTGAAAAACGCAAGCATAGGTGCACACTGAAAGGCAATAGCATACTTTCTAATACAAATAACAGTGGCACACTAAAAACTAAATGAGACATAAAGGTATATAGAATATTGGAAATGCATTACTGCTAAGGGAAAATATGAAACCATGCAGGATAACCCAATTGCAAGTTCCTATCACTCCCTGGAAGTTGCAGTCTGAATTGACTCCTATGGGTAGCATGTTCGTGTAGGGACTCACCTGCTCTGGGATCCCCTTGACGTTTGGGGAGGTGAGCTTAATACAATCTTTTATCAAAAACTGTAAACTAAGAGTCCCAGGTTTTCATATTTTCCTTAGCAGTAATGCATTTCCAATATTCCTATATACCTTTATGTCTCATTTATTTTTTAGGTGGCCACGTTTTTTTGTATTAGATGTTGCTATTGCCTTCATGTGCACCTATGCTTGCGTTTTTCAAAGTATATTTTAGATGTGCACAGCCTTATTACGTTCCATAGACATGCATTAGACATACATAGACATGCGTAAGCGCCATGAATAAATGACGTCACTTATCTCCCTGCGCGTACAATAAGATCGTATTGTACGAGCGCAGAGAGGAGGCGTAATCTATAGTTCTTTATGAGAGCTATGGATTACCGTAATTGCGGCGCTGCGTATAAAGCGCAAATACGTGGCTATGAGAACTATGGATTACGTCTCCTCTCCCTGTGTATACATATGATCATATTGTAGGCTCGGAGAGATAATTGACATGTCTAATGCATGTCTATGGGGCCGGCGGGCTGCCACCCACACTGTGGGAGTACATACTGTTCGGCACGAGCTCCTGAACACCCGGCTTAATTGAGGGGCGTTCAGTATGCCCTGCAATTAGCCATGTGAACATAGCCTTAGAGTAACGTTATGGTGTATTTGGGTGATTCCGTGAGGTTCCAAAATGAAGCACTCAGATTTGTTTTTGACCCCAATTTGGTAAAATTTGATTTTGATCCTATTCAAAAGAACAACACTACTCGACTGAGAATTTGGAAGGAATTTATTTTGCTAAGATTAGCAAAATAGACTTTTGCCTGGTGGTGGTGGTGGGGGTTTGCTTTACTCCGAATCAAAATAGGAGATGATAGATTGAACTGGATGTCTTTTCCTTGCAAACTAAATTCCTACCACAACAGTGCCACAATACAGTGGCAAATATGAAGCATTAGCTGTATACAAATGAATGGCTTGATTGGGAGTGATCTTCTGTCAGTGTGAAAAGCAAAGGAGCTGCCATACTTTACTGTGTCTGTTTGTCCAGTCTAACAGTCTCCATCTTAGAATGTTATGGCTTGTCCTTATGGGTTCTTATCTTTGGAGCCAGAATTAAGGAACTTGACCTGAAACATATAGTCAACCGTATGAACATAAATTGCATAATGTATATCAATGAGAACAGTCATATCGATGGTGGCCATAAAAATGAGAGTTTATGGGATCGTATTCATGTGACTCAGTACAATTCAGGAAAAAAAATTCTACTGCATCTTCCTTATCTTCACAGCATAAATCATCTTCAGAATGGATGACTGCTCCCTGGCTTTGCCTCCATGACTGCTTAAACGAACCCTAAAAAGTTTTAAAAGAACTGCAATTATTTGTTCAAAATTTCCACTGGATTTATAATTAGCATTTTACAGTACATGTGATAACAAGGCATATTCAGGTGACTAAGGTAATAACATGCAGTAGTCAACATATGCTACATGTCAGATTTTGATGAGCAGTAATAAAAGCAAGATCAATTAGCATACTAAATTGCTGGCAGGCACATCTGGCAATGTAATTCTTGGATAAGTAAAAATATCTTTACAGTATAGCACATAGTGTTGTGTGTGAGCTGTTGTGACATTTTCCTCCTTACAATATGGCATGTATTTTTCAGAATGTATTCATAAATTACTATGGAAGTGGACAGGTCACTGCCTCCCACAAGAGAAGCACACTCCTCCCCTGCTGCTGTCAGCATTCCTATCAACGGGTTAGCTATAAGATGTTCTATTCTTATGTACTGTATGGTACTGCCCTGTCATCTGTACACTGTCCTCAATAATATACTCATTAAATAAATGTAGGTCATCGCTTTCCACAAAATAAACACAGTTTTCTCCTGCTGTTGTAATATGAACCTTAAATTTAATAAACTACTAACAGCAGAATTCATTGGTGATTTACATAGAGGGGTTTACAGTTTTGGCCTTCTTGACAAAGTGAAAATCACAGAAAAATCTATCCAAAATCCACTCTAAAATATAACTTTTAATTATTATCACTTAAAATACAGTGACCATAATAATGTCACTTAATACACTACAACCCAACTGAAAAATGAATATGCATTGCACATCAGAAGAGTACTAGATAGGTTGGTAACCACTAGTGTTGAGCGATTACGTTGGCTATCGACATTGGTCGATGGTCGATAGTCGGCCATCATCGACAAGATATTCGATGGTCGATGATAGATGATCGCCGATGACCATTAAAGTCTATGGGAGAGCAACAACACCTTCATTCTTACACCCAAACAGGGCTGGAGAAGCTGGAATTAAAATCCACAACAGTCAAATGGATACGTGCTACATCTTAGGCAACACACTTAGGTTATAAAAGCCGCAGAAAAAAAAATCACAGACCATTCACTATCCCTATCTTGTACCACACCTGACCCTTAAACCTGCATGACCCACAAATTAAAAAGTGCCAGAAGGCAGTATTATTTGAACCATCATTTTACTTGAACTGGACATAGACTATCCCTGTCCTGAGCCACAGCATGAGCCCCAAACCTGCATGACCCCAGATTAAAAAGTGCTGGAAAAAGGAGTCTTTCAACCACCATTTTAGTTTCACTGGACATTTACTATACCTGTCCTGGGCCACAGCATGAGCCCCAAACCTGCATGACCCCAGATTAAAAAGTGCCGGAAAAAGAAGTCTTTCAACCACCACTTAAGTTTCACTGCACATAGACTATCCCTGTCGTGAGCCACAGCATGAGCCCCAAACCTGCATGACCCCAGATTAAAAAGTGCCGGAAGAAGGAGTCTTTCAACCACCATTTTAGTTTCACTGGACATTGACTATACCTGTCCTGGGCCACAGCATGAGCCCCAAACCTGCATGACCCCAGATTAAAAAGTGCCGGAAAAAGGAGTCTTTCAACCACCATTTTAGTTTCACTGGACATTGACTATACCTGTCCTGGGCCACAGCATGAGCCCCAAACCTGCATGACCCCCAGATTAAAAAGTGCCGGAAAAAGGAGTCTTTGAACCACATTTTAGTTTCAACGGACATTGAATATACCTGTCTTGTGCCACAGCATGAGCCCAAACCTGCATGACTCCAGATTTAAAAAGTGCCGAACAAGGAGTCTTTCACCCACCATTTTAGTTTCACTGGACATTGACTACACCGGTCCTGGGCCACAGCATGAGCCCAAACCTGCATGACCCCAGATTAAAAAGTGCCGGAAAAAAGGAGTCTTTCAACCACCATTTTAGTTTCACTGGACATATACTGTCCCTGTCCTGGGTAGCACTTCCGTTTGAGTGCGGACCAATTGAGCTTCACTTGGAAATACTGGTGGTTAACGCTCCTGTCCACCCAGGTGCCCTTTTTCTTGGCATCTTTTTCTCATTTTACTCAACGTGCTGGAGGAAATTGTCTCTGTACTTTGTTCTCTGTCCGTGCTCCATACTCCATGTCCTCTGAATAACCTACATCTGGTCAAGTTTTCCTGTACCTCCCTTGTACAATTCAGAGGAATTTTTTTACCAGCTATTTTGTACATGCAAGTTTTTTAGTAGTTTAATTCTAGAAAACACATTTTTAAAATAGGATGGAATCCCACCTTGTCTTTGTTTCTCTTTTTTTCTAGCTATGTTAAAGATCTTGCAAAAACAAGTCATTTTGCAATATGTGTCCATTAACAGTGTCCTACCTATTCCTGTTTCTGACAGCACATCAGCCTTGAGCCATCTTGACAATTGTGAAGAACAAATGTCTTTAGAAACAAATTTTTTATAATAGGACCTGTAGTATAGCTGCATGTCACAGCAAAATGCCCCCAAAAATTCAAAGCATGACCCTTGAGCCACTTTGGACAATTGTGAAGAACAAATGTCTGTTAGAAACAAAAAATTTTTTATAATAGGACCTGTAGTATAGCTGCATGTCACAGCAAAATGCCCCCAAATATTCAAAGCTTGACCCTTGAGCCACTTTGGACGAGTGTGAAGTAAAAAAGTCTGTTAGAAACAATATTTTTTTATTATAGGACCTGTAGGATTTCTGCATGTCACAGCAAAATGCCCCCAAAAATTCAAAGCATGACCCTTGAGCCACTTTGGACAATTGTGAAGAACAAATGTCTGTTAGAAACAACATTTTTTAGAATAGGACCTGTAGTATTGCTGCATTTCAAAGCAGCATGACCCAAAAATTATAAATATGACTTCTCAGCCACTGTTAAAAATTGTGAGGGAGAAATGCCACTTAGAAGCCACATTTCTGTTCCAAAGGACCATGATTATTGCTGTATCTCACAGCAACATGACCCCAAAAAATTATAAATATGACTTCTCAGCCCCTAGTTAAAATTGTGAGGGAAATCCACTTAGAAGCCACATTTCTGTTCCAAAGGACCATGATTATTGCTGTATCTCACAGCAACATGACCCCAAAAAATTATAAATATGACTTCTCAGCCACTATTAAAAATTGTGATGGAGAAATGCCACTTAAAAGCCACATTTCTGTTTCAAAGATCCATGATTATTGCTGTATCTCACAGCAACATGACCCAAAAAATTATAAATAGACTTCCCAGCCAATTAAAATTGTGAGGGAGAAATGCCACTTAAAAGCCACATTTCTGTTCAAAGGACCATGATTATTGCTGTATCTCACAGCAACATGACCCCAAAAATTATAAATATGACTTCTCAGCCACTATTAAAAACTGTGATGGAGAAATTCAACTTATAAGCCACATTTCTTTTCAACAGGACCATAATTATAGCTGTATATCACAGCAAAATGACCTCAAAACCATTGACAATGCGAAAACTTCTAAAGATAAATTGAGTAAATGGAATACGGTGTTGTCATGAAACCTTGCTGTCTTTTACAGTCTCCTCACAGCAAAACCAGCAAAATGAACTGTTGGGAAAAGAGAATAAAAATTGCAGTAAGAAATGATCATTTTAAAAAAAAGTTTTCAAGAGGACCATTTCTGTTTGAAGAAGAATGTGAAGTAGACTGGCAACTAATCGGTGACCTCGGCAATTGGGGCCACAACATCATCAGAGATCCATGCCTGATTCATCTTGATGAAAGTCAAACGATCCACATTATCTGTGGAAAGCCGGATGCGTTTGTCTGTAATGACTCCTCCAGCTGTGCTGAAGGTCTGCTCAGATATGACGCTGGCTGCTGGGCAGGACAACACCTCTATGGCGTGGCGAGCGAGCTCGGGCCATTCGTCCATTTTGGATACCCAGAAGTCTATTGGGTCCGGAACACATACAAAAACATCGGTGTTGAGACGCAGATAGTCGTGCACCATGATCTTAAGCTGGTCTCTATGTGTTGGATGTGTGCCCTGCATTGCATGCATTGGTGAGGTGGTAAATAAAGATTGCCAGAGGTCACCCATTAGGCTTCTGCCACCTTGCCTGCTGCTGCTGCTGCCGCTATGGCTACTTGGCACTCTACTGCTGTCACGTCGCTGATGTTGTTCCACCGTGACATTTGGGGAACGTGAAGCAGACGCAAGAGTGTCTCCAGCTGATCAATCAGCAAGGTCTCCATTTCCTGCATTTTACTCTCTATTTGGGTGGGTGGAAGGAAAGTGCTGAGTTTTGTTTTATACCGGCGATCCAGGAGGGTGGCCACCCAGTAACTGTTGTTCATTTTGATGGCCTTAATGCGAGGATCATGTTGGAGGAAATGGAGCATCCAAGCACTCATGTGAGAGATGGAGCCTTGATTTCCCAAGCCTCTGGGTCGAGGGGCACTAGCAAACTGATCTTCCTCATCTTCCTCCTCCGCCTCAAATTCGCGCCAACCTCTTTCCAAGGCGGTAACGTCGGTATCTAGGAATACCTCCTCCTCCTCCTCCCCCTCCTCCTCCTCCTCCGCTTCCTCCGGCACAGCTTCAACACAGCCCTGACTTGCCTGAGATTATGCACCCTGAGAGCTGATGCGCTGCCTTGCACTAGCCCTGGACCCCGAACCACTGCCTAATGAAGACCGATAAAATTGAGAAACTGTCGGGCCTTGTGGATTCGACGGAGAGAAAGGCTCCGTGTCCGCATCTGTGTCCGTCTCCTCCTCCGTCGCTGGCGGGACCTGTTGTTTCAGAGTGTCCAATGATCGTTCCAGAACTAAGATCACCACAATGCTCATGCTGACAAGGGCATCGTCCACACTGACCATTTTGGTGGCTTCTTCAAAACTGGCAAGGATGGTGCAGAGCTCTTTCACCTGCCTCCACTCTCGGTGGCTCAACACCCCGAGGTCCGCACCGCTGCTTGTCAGGCCGTGTGTCACTTCGTACTGCGTAATGGCATTGCGCTGCTGCCACAATCGCTGGAGCATGTGGAGGGTGGAATTCCAGTGTGTTGCCACGTTAACAATGAGACGGTTGACGGGGAGGCCGAGCTGACGCTGCAACGCAGCCAGGCGGGACGAAGCAGGGTGCGAATGGCGGAAGTGCGAACTTAGACTTCGAGCCTTCCTCAGCAGGCAGTCCAGACCCGGGTAGCTCTTTAGAAATTTCTGGACGACAAGGTTCATGATATGTGCCAGGCAAGGGATGTGCTCCAGCCTACCGATCTTAAGGGCAGCCAGCAGATTTTGCCCGTTATCGCACACCACATTGCCTGGCACAAGGTTCTTGGCACCCAGCCAGCGCTCGGTCTCGTTGCGGAGAGCCGTCCACAGCTCCTGACCTGTGTGTGGACGGTCTCCAAGACAGATTAATTTCAACACGGCCTGGATTCTCTGGGCACGTGATGCCACCAGAGGACCTTGGGGGAAAGAACCCTGCACCATCCCTGCGGTTTTGAAGAGCGTGCGCCGAGCCTGAGAGCCACCGTCACCCCCAGAGACATCCACCAGCTCACCCAGTGAGCTGTCACAGAGATATAGCGGCCTTGGCCGTGCTTACTAGTCCATGTGTCGGTGGTCAGATGGACTTTTACGGCCACAGATGCAGACAACGCGCTTGAAATTTTAGATGACACGTGGCTGGCCAGGGCAGGGACGGCTTTTCTGGCAAAGAAATGCCTGCTCGGCATCTGGTATTGGGGGCAGGCAAGGGCCATGACGTGGCGGAACCCATCTGTGTCCACCAGATGGAAAGGCAACATTTCCAAGGCCAAAAGCCTGGCAATGCCGACATTCAGGCTTTTGGCTTTGGGATGGTTTGGGTTAAAGTGTTTCTTCTGCTCCCAAACCTGGAAGACAGAAGGCTGGCTGCTAGACTGGCCGCTGTACGGCGTGCAGGTCGTCAAACTGGTGGAAGGAGAAGGGGTAGGATGGGTCTCTGGTGGTGCTGGTGGTACTCGGGCGACGGTGGAGGCTGAAGCGGAGGCTGATCCCTGATCATGACTCTGAGAGACATGGGCAGCTGAGGAACGCTTGGTGGTGGCGGAGGAGGAGGAGGAGGCGGAGACAGAGGGTGTGACAGTGGTTGGAGGCCCGGCGTCGGTCTGGCCTTTTTTGGCCAAGTGTTGCCTCCATTTCAACTCATGCATTCGCTGCATGTGACTAGACATGTTGGTGGTGGTTAACCACCTAAGGTTCTTGCCTCTACTTATGCGTTTACGGCAAAGGCGGCATATGACATCGCTGGGTGAATCAGAGGCTTGCTCAAAGAAGGCCCAGGCTTGAGAGGTCCTGGACCTTTTTGACGGCGATAAGCGAGGAGCGGGGTTTGCGCTGACCGTGGCTGGCGGAATCATATCAGCGGACTTCTGCGACCGCCCTCTCCCTTTTTGAGGCGGAACCCGTACTGACACTACCCCATCGTCTTCCTCCTCATCCAGTGATGAAGCGCTCGCAAGCAAATTCTGCTGAAAAGACCACGTTGGATCCGCAATGTCGTCATCATCATCATCAACACAGGTGACTTCGTCGTCCTGACATTCTGCATCCAGGAGCTGCGGGCTACAAGCAAGAGGGACTGCAAGGCGTTGCCGACCGCCCGGGATTTTTTGCCGATTGACCGGCTTCCTTCTCCTCCTCTGATGGCATCAGTAACTGGGCATCAGAGCAGAGAAAATCATCCTCTTTGGCCTCTTGATCTTTTAACATGCCTTCTGACCCCAACCGCATTTTGTCATCAAAGAGGTCTTCAGAAAATGGATTATCCACAGTGGTGGGTACACGAGTTGACATTTGGGCTGCTTCATGTTGGACGGATGCTGATGATGCTGATGACGACATTTGTGGCAGTGACTGGGAGGACGAGGAGGTAAGACTGCTGGATGCAGGTTGCATTAACCACTGAAGGACAGATTGGCGACGCTGTTCGTTACTGAGATTCACAGGGCCCTGACCCAGCGATGACAGGCCTGACGGTCCTGCAACTGACGATCCGCTGGCATGCGTGTTGTCGCCAGCACTGGAAGGAGCACCTTCTCTCGTACCTCTACCTCCATGTCCTACCCCCCTCTTTGCTTGCTTACCACCTGAATTTCGCTCCATGTTCAGAAATATAAAAATTTGAGAAGGTATGGAAGAGTTTTGGAAAGTCTCTTATTAAAAGACAGCAAATCACAGCTATTCTCAAATCCCTCAAATCAAAACAAAATTGCTGGATTCAAATTTAACTGCAAAGTAGATCTATCAACAAAGCTTGACTGACCAAAAGTGAAAAAAACACGTATCTGAAATGTATTCGGATAATAAAAGGTATTTTTTGGCACCTTTCAATTCACCTGTGATGACTACAAAATTGCTGTATTCACATTTAAGTGCAAGGTGCCTCAATGAACAAAGCTGTAGTGCGCCAAAGTGAAAAAACACGTATCTGTAATGTATTCGGATAATAAAAGGTATTTTTTGGCACCTATCAATTCACCTGTGGTGACTACAAAATTGCTGTATTCAAATTTAACTGCAAAGTAGATCTATCAACAAAGCTGGCCTGCGCCAAAGTGAAAAAAAAACGTATCTGAAATGTATTCGGATAATAAAAGGTATTTTTGGCACCTTTCAATTCACCTGTGGTGACTACAAAATTGCTGTATTCACATTTAACTGCAAAGTAGCTCTATCAACAAAGCTGGCCTGCGCCAAAGTGAAAAAACACGTATCTGAAATGTATTCGGATAATAAAAGGTATTTTTGGCACCTTTCAATTCACCTGTGGTGACTACAAAATTGCTGTATTCACATTTAAGTGCAAGGTGCCTCAATGAACAAAGCTGTACTGCGCCAAAGTGAAAAAACATGTATCTGAAATGTATTCGGATAATAAAAGGTATTTTTGGCACCTATCAACCTGTGCTGACTACAAAATTGCTGGATTCTAATTTAACTGCAAGGTGGCTATATCAACAAAGCTGGAATGGGCAAAATTGAAAAAGAACACCTATCTGAAATGTATACTGATAATAAAAGTGGAATTTTGCACCTAACAAAGAGACCTGCAGTTACTAGAAAAGATGTGTATCCTAATATAAGTTCAGGCTGCCCAATATCCAGGAAATATTTCAATAGAAAACTGTTAATAATAAAGCTATTGCAGTGCAATGTCTACACTAAGTCTTGGTGAACTATATCCAGTATTCTTTATAGAGCTTGTCTGTGTTCGCCCGCGGGCACCCCATCCCCGCTACCCCCTGTGACTTTACAGCGGTAGATGCTCCTTTAAAATTCTCTACCTAACTACATAAAATCTTCCAATCTCTGATCTAAACTAAGTTGTAAGGATCACAGCTAACAGTAGAGCTTTCTCTGTGAAGAAATAGAATAATTTCGCTGAGCTGTTTGCTGAGCTGTTTGGACAGAGGTAGAGCGCACGTCCTACTGCTATGAGACGCTGAGAGACACTGATCATGAACAGGAAGGGCTGTTCTATGTAAAACGAGGTCATGTGATTTTTCCAGCCAATCGCAACCATACACATCCCAGTCATGACGTCGCACACACATCTCACCCTGCTCTATTCTGTAAGCTGATTTGCTGGCCGCCAAAATGACAGGAAGCGCCGAAAATGGCGCGATCTTAGTAGATGATGCACAGATTTTAACCTAAATTATCGCATGATCTAAAAATTTCGATCAACATAAAAACTGTGCCGATTTCAACTTTGTCGATAATAATCGCTCAACACTAGTAACCACCAAAAAATCTCATATATGTACACAGAGATAAACCCAAGAAAAGACACCAATGCAAGCGTGTACTATCACCTATTGTAATCCTACAAAATAAGCGGAGACATCGCCCCAAAAGGGGCGGCCCCACCTCTAGACGGCTCTCCCTGTCACAGCCCTCATGTCTAAACACTTGCAATAGTGGTCACTAAAGCCCTCTTCACAGATAAAGTAACACCACATCAATAGTGCAACACATAAGATAAATACAAATAAAGGAAAAATCTCACTGTCCTTCTTAGCATTTTCACATCCCGACACGTGTCCCCTCTCAGTATCCCGAGGGTTCATCAGGGGATCACAAAGGACCAGGCTCCAAGATGCGGAGCACTATACTAGCAGGTAAAGTAGTGTAGTGTAGATGTTGTCTTTGTCTTGACAAAGTGCTATTTTTGAAATCTGACGTGTGTCACTTTGTGTGGGAATAACTTTTTGATACTTTTACCTCTCCATGTGATTTAGAAAATGTTTTCTTGTGACACATTGTGCCTTAAGTTAGTGATACATTTTCCATACAATTCTTGTTTATTTGTGAAAAATAAAAAATTTTTAGAAAATTTTGAAAAATATGACATTTTCATTTTTTTACCATTTTCATTTCTGCACATAAGACATTCTTATATCACAAATAATAGTTTATAATTAGCATCCACTATATGTCTACTGTAGTTTGGCATCTTTTTTTAATGTATTTTTATTTTTTTACAAGATTAGAGGGTTTAGAAATTTAATAGTAATTTTTCACATTTTCAAGAAAATTTACAACAGATTTTTTTAGGGACCAGTTCAGTTCTGACATAGCTCTGAGGAGCTTGCATGTTAAACACCGCATTAAATGACTTCATCTAAAAAAACTGCAGCCTTAACCCCTTACCGCCACAGCCAATTTTGACCTCCATTCTTGAAATCTGACATGTTAATTTATGTGAGAATAACTTTTTGATACTTTCACCTATCCATGTGATTCAGAGGCTGTTTTCTCGTGACAAATTATGCTTTAAAGGGGATTTGCCAGGACGCAAGTTTCTTACCTCTCTCCTTAGCACAGGGAGAATGTCAACAAATCACACTGAGTCATGAAGGCTGCAGGGCTGAGAGGGAGGCGGTGAGTAAGGAGTGAGGAAGAAGGGAGCATCTCAAAACTTAGGTGAAATAATAAACAGTACAACAGTGGATTCTCAATACAGCAAGACAAAGTCTCATAGAGTGCACTTTCTACCCGGTGCCTTAAAAGCTCATTCATTTTGCCTGTCATCAGATAAGAAGTGTTTCACGCAAGCGCGGCCTGTCAGCTCCTGGGTCGTGTCTAGTGGAAGATTTGAGGTAACTAAGGGGGATTGAGAAATGCTGTAGCTCTCAGAGTCTTCACTTTTTGTAATCAAATATTTAGAAAAGTGATTAAATACCCATTTTGGAGGTTCCCATGTCAGCATTACATGGTGGCAAAACCCCTTTAAGTTAGTAAGAAATTTTGGTCCATACAATCCTTGTTTATTTGTAAAAAATATCAAAATATTGTGAATATTTGGAAAAAGTTGCCATTTCAAAGATTTCTGCATGTAAGACAGATTGTTATTCCACTCAAAATAATTTATAACTAGCATCTGCCATATGTCTTCAATAGGTTAGCATAATTTTTTAAATTTTTTTACATACTGTGTAGGCAAAATCGATGGCACTCTATTAATAATTTTTTAACTTTGAGTCTCTTCACTGGTAAGTTTCAAGCACCTATTTGTCACGGTTCAAACCAGGGAGGCTGGAAGCGTGCGGGTATGATGGATCTTCTGGGCCCACCGCGGGCGAAGATGGTAAATGCAGGTGGTGCGTAGCCGAACTGCAGGTCTGCGTTGACGGTGCAGTAACGGAGGAAGGGCACCGCAGGTGTAGCCGTTAAACGGGTGACAGTCCAGGTATAGCTGGAGAACGTTTGGCACAGTCCAGGTAGGTAGCGGACTAGGCAAGGCCAAGCAGCAGGAATTGGCCAGCAGGTGCAGCGGCAGGTGTACAACAGGTAAACTGGTAAACATGCAGGTAAACGTATAGAGGACGGCAGCAATGCAGCAGCCAAGGGGTCAAGCTCTTGTGCTGGATAACGAACTGACATCAAGCTGAGGGAGGAAGCTCCTTAAGAAGCCAGAGGTCACAGGTCACTGTGCAGGACTGAGGAACACTGACTCCTTAAGTACAATGCTGTGCCGCGCGCTCCCCTAGAGGGAGCACGTGTGCGCAGAGGATGACAGGAAGCTGGAGTAAGCCATGGTGACTCAGACCTGCCAGCCGGAGCCGGGACAGGTGAGTGAACAGACCCAGGGACACCAAATGATATAGCAACAGTGGCCAGGACACGAGAGACATGAGCACGAGGGCGGTCCATAGCAGGGACCGCGGTGTGAACCGTGACACTATTTAATACAATAAAAAAACTTTGAGACTCTCGGTTCACATATTTTGATCAAAAGATGTTTAAGCAGCCCACGACTTTCAACGTGATCTCAAAATCGGGCAGTCCTACACTATCCTTACCTCTCAATAGAGTCAAATCAAGGCCTCTCACTGGGTCAACCGACCTCAATTATACAGAGAGAAAAAAATAAGAAAACACACCAGACTTGAAAGCTGCACTTCTTATGACAGCTTGTGAGAGTTGGCGGGTGCAGAAACCCAAAATGGAGGCACCCCTTCCTTCCAATATAGGTTAAAATCAACATACACCAAATATAACGTATGGTTCTGCACAAAAAACATTTCTGAAAAAACGTATGCAAACCTGGGTGCCACTGGCAGGGCTGCGGCACACATATATATATATATATATATATATATACATGCACACACGCACACCACTGTCAGCGGCACACTACTGCAAAAAGGGCAATACATTACGTGGAAATCCCTAAAGAAGCATTTATGCTATCTATCATACATGAAAAAACTTTGAGATTCTCGGTTCACATATTTTGATCAAAAGATGTTTAAACTGCCCACGACTTTCAACGTGATCTCAAAATCAGGCAGTCCTACACTATCCATACCTCTCAATAGAGCCAATTCACGGCCTCTCACTGGGTCAACTGATCTCCATTATACAGAGAGAAAAAAATAAGAAAACACACCAGACTTGCAAGCTGCACTTCTTATGACAGCCTGTGAGAGTGGGCGGGTGCAGAAACCCACTATTTAATACAAAACACTCCATTTAAAATATATTCAATACATTCCGGCTTTATGGATCAACTCTTAGAGGCTCTTAGAACATATATTCAACCTTTAAATATGTATTCATGACAACGCATTCCCATTTTAGGCAAGTTTCAGTCCAATTATGGACCTTTATCATCGGAATCTTCTTCTCTAGCCAATCTTTATAAGACCGCCATTATGGTTCCGGCTAGAGATTGGAGCAACGTACCTCCACTTTGGCAGGCATAGTCTGTGACTAATCTGAACTTTCTCCCCAACAGATAGTATTTGAGTGACTCTAAAGCCCCTCTGATGACCATACAATCCATCTCCATGTTGCATAATTTTTTCTCATGCTGATATAACTTCTGGGCCAGGTATATTACCCCCTCCCATGACTAACTTGTCACAAAACGGCTCCTATACCTGCCTCCGACACATCAGTCTGTACTGCAAACTCCATCTTAAAGCCTGGAGTGACCAGTACCGGCTGTGAATACAGGGTTTGTTTTAAGATCTGAAAAACTTTCTCTGCTTCTGGGCTCCACTTCACCATTACTGACTCTTTACACTTGGTGAGATAAGTCAAGGGAGCTGCTATGGCCACGAAATTGGATATAAACCGTCTGTAGTACCCAGTGAAGCCCAAGAATGCACTCACTAGTTTTTTGTTTACTGGTTGTGGCCACTTCTTAATTGCGTCCACTTTGTCATTCTGGGACTTCAACACACCCCTTACTATTATGTACACCAAGTATTTGGCCTCTTCCAGACCAATGTTACATTTGCTGGGGTTTGCTGTTAAGCATGCTAGTCGCAGATCATCATTTACTGCCTGTATTTTTGGAAGATACATCTACCAGTCTGGGCTATGTATAATTATGTCATTTAGGTAGGCAGAGGTGTACCAGTGATGTGGTCTCAAAACTCGGTCTATTAAAGGGGTTTTGCCATGATCTCATTTCATACCTCCTGCATCCAGCTCTTCAGCTCTGTGTGCTCAGAAGGGGGCGTGTGTGATTTGTTTGAATTGCATATCATGTGACCCAGCAGGATGACATCACCATACCTTTCCTCTCTATAGTCAAAGAAAGATCTGTTTATGTGTAGAACTGCAAGTAACTACATTGTAGCTCAGAGGTAATTTTTTTGCCTCCAGGCACAAGGGTCCTCGGTTCAAATCCCTGCAGGAACCAAACCTGTGGATCTTATTTCTCTTTATCAATGCACAGACCTGACTGAGGTTTCTTTTTTTAATTTATTTGTACTGTTTGACTAGTTACTAAGGAGAACAGAGGACGTGAGTAGAATGACAGCACCTGGGGTTTGAACACTCAGTAGCTGCCGGACAGGAGAGGTGATGACTGAGCATGTGCGACCAGGACTAAGAAGCTCTCAGCACTGGTCGTATCCCCTGGAGATGAGCTGTAAACAATGGATCACTAAAGAAGCAGCAAAACAAAAACTGTGCAGAATTTTTAATAATGATGAATGGTGAAAATGTTTGTTATTTAATTTACAAACTTCCCACATCAATTTTACATCGTGGCAAAACCTCTTTAATCTTTGGAACGTTGCCAGGGCCCCATGTAGACCAAAAGGCATAGTCACATTTTGGAACAACACTTCTGGTTATGCTTTTTTTTTTTTTTTTTTGGCTGAGTCGGTCAGAGGAATCTGCCAATAAGTCTAATGTGGTGATGTACTGGGCAGAACCAAGACGCCCTACGCGTTCTTCAACTTGCGGCATAAGGTATGCATCAAACTTAGAGACAGTATTCAATTTCCTAAAGTCATTACAGAACCTGATGGTGCTGTGCGGCTTAGGAATTAGCACAATAGCTCTGGACCATTCCCTATGGGACTCTTCAATTCCCCGAACTCAAGCATATTCTTAATATCTTTTGAGCCTGCTTCTCTCCTATCCTCAGGAATTCTGTACAGTTTTACATGTACCTTCACCCTAATTTCTGTTATAATGTCATGCTTTATTAGAACAGTCTGCCCTGGTTTCTTATAGAAGAACTCTCAGTTACCTAAAACCAATTGTTTGGCTTCTTTCTTCTGTCCATCAGACAGGGTCTTAGCTATATTTACCTCCAGTATCACTTGGGCTTCATAGAAGGGTGGAGCGAATCCTGTTGACAGAGCATGCCAGTCTTTCAAAGGTTTTATTAGATGCATGGTAAATATGTTCAGGTTTCTTTTTACTGGGCTGGTAAACTTTGTAACTCACCTCCCCCACTCTTTCCATGGTCTCAAACGGACCTTGCCGCTTTGCTAGAAATTTACTTTCATTGGTGGGGACCAACACCAGTACATGGTCTCCTAGTACAAAAGTATGAATTTTGGCTCCTCTGTCATAGCTGCCTTTCTGCGCCCTTTGTGCCCATTCCATATGCTCTTTAAAGGGAATGTGTCATCAAAAATTAATTATTGTTTAACTCACGTTTTTATGTTAAACACATTTTTTAAGAATTTTTGGTTATTTATTTTTAATTTTTCATATCACTTTCAATATTTTTTAATAATTCTTAAGTCCTGCAGTTTTCACTTTGGCCACTAGGCCTTGTTTGCACAGTTTTAACAGCAGTCAGAGAGATACTTTACAGCAGCTTCATGCACATGGGAGTCGTAATATTGTTTCTGTCCCATAGACTTCAATAGGACAGTTTTCTAGTCCTGCTGTGTGACCTAGGAAGAATTCCCTCTGCAGGGAGGAGGGGGCTGAGAACTGTGACTATCTCCTCTTGTGACTGGTGGATTCTGTGTTATCTATTCACACTGGTGTTTCCTTTCAGTTTGACCCTGCTTGTGTTAATAATGAGCACACTGCTGAAAATCTTTATCTATAGGGCAGGAAGTGTCAGACTGTTATTAGGCTTAGTGGCCAAAGTGAAAACTGCAGGACTTAAGAATTATTAAAAAATATTTAAAGTGATATGGAAAATTAAAAAGAAATATAACCAAACATTCTTAAAAAATGTGTTTAACATAAAAGCGTGAGTTAAATAATAAGTCATTTTTGATGACACATTCCCTTTAACAATGGGCATAAAGGCTGCCATCATATCTTGTATCTGTGAGACGTGCTCTATCATGCTTCTGTATGAGGTGTATTATACAAACTAGTATAGAAATATACTAATGCCAGATGCCATTAAAAATAAAGTTTCAGTAGTCATTGGACAGTTCATGGCAATATGATCCAACTCTTGGCAATGAAAACACAGCAACTATCCACTAAGTCCTTTGCCACGGAGCTCAGGCCTTCCTGAAGTCACAATCTCTGCCTGGCTCTTAACCTCCTTGAACACCACAAGAGTCTTACCAGGTACTTCTGGAGGATTCTGCATCTGGGCAGTTGAGGGCTGTCAAAAGGAGCTTTATCGTAGACCCTCCACTCCACCTAGTCCACCAGCTAATTGGGTGTTTTGGGGTCACACAGGCTTAACCATTTTCTCAGCGCCAGGGGAAGATCTCAAGTACTGTCAAGGATGACCCATTGTACTACGTCAGATGTGGATACCTCCTCAGGTTGTAGACATGTCCTGGCCAAGTGGATCAGATCATACATTTTGGAATGTGGCAGTTTATCCATATCGTATGACCATATGTAGACTATCTGGGCTCAGTCTGCTAGGGTATCTCCCAACCAAGCCAGGATCGCTGTTTTAAGTCTGTCATATTCCTGTGCAGACTCAAGGTCCAGGTCAAAGTAAGCCTTTTAGGCTTTCCCAGTCAGAAGTGGAGCAAGCAGATCCTTCCATTTGCATTTGGCCATGACTGTCGTACAGCAGTCCTTTCAAAGGTAGTTAGGTATGCCTCAACATCATCATCATCCCCAGTTATGTTCTGCAAGCACTGGCTTACATGGAAAGTTCTGGATTCTGGTACAGCTTGGGCCATGGGCTGACTGGTGATTGGCTGTACCAGTTCCTGCAGGACTTGGTGGTCCTTATTGGTGGATTCGAATAACAGTTGGGCTGACAGCATGCAGTTTGTCTCTTGTAGCTCATTGGTTGCCACCTGTTGAGCCTGGTTTGCCACCCATTGTTCTCTGTTTGCCACCTGTTGTTCTCTGTTGGCCTTCTGATGAGCTGAAACAGACCAAATTAAAGCCTTCACAACGACATCAATTTTGGCTGATGTCTTGACGCCCTTCCCGCATCCTCCACCACTTATGATATTTTAGGGGATCACCTTGGCACAGGCTAAGGACATATGTCTTGCATTTGTAGAAACATCCACAGCAGGGCAGGTTTCAAATAAAACGATGGCATAACAGCCTTTATTGAAAGTACAGCAAAACAAAAACCGTGCCTGTCCGGCACTAACGAAACTGTAGAATTCCTCTCTACCAGCTGGGGGGCTTCTCGTCTTAATTCCAGCTATGTTGCAATCCTTTGTCACACACCAAGGCTAGTCTCTCCAAACCAGCTTGCTGTCTCCAGCTAGAAGGCCAATGAACATCTCCTAATAGCCCTCCTAGCTTCACCTGCTGGACTAATTAATCCTTTCACAGGTGTGGCCTCCTCTGCTCCTTCATCCAAAGAAGAAATCTAGGAGGGATATACCTTCTCTTCAGCTATATACCAGATGTTTTGTCACAATAAATATTCCTCCTCTCTCTCTATCTTTATATATATAAATGTATAGCTGGTGAAATAAGTGTTGAACATGTGAACATGTCACCAATTTTTAGGTGAATATATTCTTAAAGGTGCTATTGACATGAAATTCTAACCAGATGTCAGTAAAAACCCATCCAATCTCCACAGGCAAAGAAATCAAACCATAAATGTCTATAAATTACATTATGTATAATAATGAAAAATGACACAGAGAAAAAGTATTGAATACGCTTACTGACAGTTCTTTAATAATTGCCTGTATATTTGGGTTCATTGTCTTTCTGAAATGTCCACCCTTTATTGATCTTCATTATCCTGTTAGATGGCACTAGATTTTTATCCAAAGAGTTCACTTTAGGTCTCATCTGACCAAACTATATTCTTCCAGTATATCACAGACTTGTTTAAATGTTGTTAAACAAGCTTTAAACGTGCTTGAACATACTTTTTGTTCAGCAATGGAGTCTTGTATGGTGAGCGTGCATACAGACCATAGAGGGTGAATGCATTACTTATTATTTTCTTTGTTTTCTTTTCACTTCTCTGTCTGAAATATTGTGGGGAGCACTTGGTTGTGGCCAGTTTATGGTAAAATGATGTTCTTTCCACTTTCGGATTATGACCCCAACAGTGCTCACTGGATCCTGCAGTAGTTTAGAAATTCTTAACTCATAGCATCAGTATGTTTTGCAACAATAAGGGTATGTTCACATGGCGTAATTTCAGCACGCTTTTCGCCACATATTTGCGCTCTAATAGGGGCGAGATGCACGCCGAAATTACGGTAATTCATAGTTCTCATAGAGAACTATGGATTACGCCTCCTCTACCCGCTCATACAAGACGATCATATTGTACGCGTGGGGAATTAAGTGACATGATTTATGGACATCTATGGTTTGATTTCTTTGCCTGTGTGTATTGGATAGGTTGTTACTGATAATTTCATGTGAATTTAATGTCAATAGCACATTTAGAAATATATTTACTTATAAAATTGGTCACATACTCAATATTTATTTCACCCACTATATACACGGTATATACAGTTAAATCCATAAGTTTACATATACTCTATAAAAAGACACATATGCATATTTTTCTCACTTTCTGACATGAAATCAGAATAAACCTTATCCGTTTTAGGTCAATTGGGAACCAAAATTATTTATATTTGCCAAATGCCAGAATAATGAGAGAGAAAATTTTGTAAGCCATTTTTATTACTTTCTGCAAAGTCAAAAGTTTACACACATTTCATTAGTATTTGGTGGCATTGCCCTTAAACTGTATGACTTGGGTCAAATGTTTTGGATATCCTTCTACAAGCTTCTCACAATAGATGATAGGAATTTTGACCCATTTCTCCTGACGGAACTGCTGTAACTGAGCCATGTTTGTAGGTTGCCTTGCTTGCACCAGCTTTGCCCATATATTTCAATAGGACTGAGATCAGGGCTTTGTGATGGCCATTCCAAAACATTGACTTGGTTTTCCTTAAGCCACTTTGTAACCAGTTTGGCAGGATGCTTTGGGTCATTGTCCATTTGGAAGACCAATTTCCACCCAACTTTAAATTCCTGGATTGAGATGTTGCTTCAGCATTGCCACATAATCTTCTTTCCTCATGATGCCATCTATTTTGTGAAGTGCACTAGTTCCTCCTGAAACAAAACAATCCCATAACACGTTGCTGCCACCCCCGTGTTTCACAGTTGGGATGGTGTTCTTAGGCTTCAAGGCTTTTCTCTTTTTCCTCCAAATGTAATGATGGTCATTATGGCCAAACAGTTAAATTTTAGTTTCGTCAGACCACAGGATATGTCTCCAAAAATGTAGGTATTTATTCCTGTCTGTATTGGCAAACATTAATCTGGCTTTTATAGGTTTCTTTTGGAGTAATGGCTTCTTCCTGGCAGAGTGGGCTTTCAGTCCATGTTACAGAATTTGTTTCACTGTGAATAATGACATAATCTTACCAGCTTTCGCCAGCATCTTCACAAGGTCTTTTAATTTTATTTTTGGGTTGATATGCACATGTCAGACCAAAGCATCTATGAGGCACAGAACTTGTCTCCGTCCTGAATGGCGTTACACACAGAAGCAATGTGTTTCTGGTTTGCATAAAAAAATACATCCACAGGTGTAAAATTTGTAAAAAAAAGTGATCAAATCAGCTAAAATACAAAATGTAAGGCAGGTTGCCAAGGACAGCAAGTCAGACCCCAATAAATTCTTTAATCATATAAGTGCCAAAAAGCCAAAGTCAGAGCATGTAAGACCCTTAAATACCAGTATTTGGGAACTGGTCACTGAGGATCAGGAGAAGGCAGAGCTACTAAATAGGTTCTTCAGCTCTGTATATACTAATGAGGAGAAAGTAGCTGATATGGGTGGGCCCAGTGCGGATGTAGGTGGTGTCAGTACTAATAGGTGCAGTGCTAGAGCTGATGGTGATGGGCCCAGTTTGGATGTAGGCAGTGCCAGTACTGTTAATACAGAAACTGATATAATAAATTGGCTGAGTGTAGAAATGGTCCAAGCCAAGTTAAATAAACTGAATGTGATCAAGGCTCCAGGCCCAGATGGCTAACATCCAAGAGTTCTTAAAGATCTCAGCTCGGTTGTCGGTGTGCTTCTGTATATGATATTTAGAGATTCTCTGGTGACTGATATAGTGCCAGGAGACTGGCGCAAAGCAAATGTAGTTCCCATCTTCAAAAAAGGCACCAAGTCTTTTCGAGGTAATTATAGACCCGTAAGTTTAACATCTACTGTGGGAAAACTGTTTGAGGGGCTCATAAGGGACTCTATACAGGAATATGTTGCTGAATATAATATTTCAAGTGATTGCCAGCACAGTTTTACTAAGGACAGAAAATGTCAGACCAACCTGATCTGGTTTTATGAAGCGGTGAGTAGAAGTCTGGATAGGGGGGCGGCTGTGGATATAGGGGGAAATGTATGAAAACTGTCTTGGTCTAAGACTTTCTTTGTTGCCTATAACAACCAATCAGATTTCCCCTTTAATTTTTTCAAAGCACTATATGAAATGAAAGTGGAACTCTGATTGGTTTCTATGGGCATCAAAGAAAGTCTAAGACCAAGACAGTTTTCATACATGTGGCCCATTGTGTTTTTAGACTTTGAAAAAGTGTTTGACACTGTCCCTCATGAGCATTTATTGGGTAAGTTAAAATCTATTGGGTTATAAGTAACAGTGTGTAATTGGATTAAAAAGTGGTGGTAAATTATTCTTACTCTGAGTGGTCCCCTGTTATGAGTTGTGTCCCAGGGCTCAGTATTGGATCTTCTTTTATTCAATGTATTTATTAATTATATAGTGGAGGGGATAAATAGCAATGTTTCTATTTTTGCAGATGGCACCAAGCTATGTAGTGTAGTGCAATCTATGGAAGATGTTCATAAAGTGCAAGCAGACCTGGACACACTGAGTGCTTGGGCATCAACTTGACAAATGAGGTTCAATGTAGATAAATGTAAAGTTCTGCATCTGGGTAGAAATAATCTGCAGGCATCATATGTCCTAGGGGGAGAAAAACTTGGAGAATCGCTTATTGAGAAAGATCTGGGCATTCTTGTAGATGATAGACTACAGAACAGCATGCAATGTCAATCAGCTGCCTCTAAGGCAAGTAGGATATTGCCGTGTATTAAAAGAGGCATGGACTCGTGGGACAAGGATGTAATATTACCACTGTATAAAGCATTGGTGCGGCCTCACTTGGAATATGCTGTTCAGTTCTGGGCTCCAGTTTATAGAAAAGATGTAATGGAGCTAGAGAGAGTGCAAAGACGAGCAACCAAACTTATAAGGGGAATGGAGCATCTTAGTTATGAGGAGAGGTTAGTAGAATTGAACTTATTTAGTCTTGAGTAAAGACGGCTTCGGGGGGACATGATTAATTTATATAAGTATATAAATGGTCCCTACAAAAAGTATGGGGAAAAATTATTTCATGTAAAACCCCCTCAAAAGACAAGGGCTGGAGAAAAAAGAATTCAATCACCAGAGGAGAAAAGCGTTCTTCACTGTACGAACTGTAAATCTGTGGTATAGCTCCCTGAGGAGTTGGTCACAGCAGGAAGAGTTGCGAGTTTCAAGAAAGGCTTAGATAACTACCTGAAACTAAAGAATATTAATGCGTACATAGCCATATAAAATTCTAGATCCAGTCTGATGGCAACTCTGGGATCAGGAATGACACCTTCCTTAGAGCAGATTGGTTATTATTACCTTATGGGTTTCAAAGCATTCATCAGTAGAGGAAACTTGACTTAAACTCCTTATCTCCCTGCCTTCACCCACATTTTCCCCACCCTTTGTTGAACTTGATGGACGTATGTCTTTTTTCAACCATACTATGTATGTAACTATGTAACTATGTAAGGTGTGTCGTTAATTAACTGGTTAATAGGTTTATGATGTTACCAATAAACCTATCAGATCAGCTTCCAAAGACATAACATCATCATATCGTCTGTCCCAAATTGTTGAAAGGCATAGTAATCCTAGTGTATGTAAACTATCTATCTATCTATCTATCTATCTATCTATCTATCTATCTATCTATCTATCTGTATAGATGATGTGCTCAGCATTATCTAAAACATGGTGCCTACAGATTGGACTGCATTTTTAATATTAGGAATTCCCTTGCAATACTATGTGATAATAAATAAAAACCCTAAGTCGTAGGCCATGAAATTTATCATTTAACTCTATCGCCATTAGGAGGATGTGGAGCTCTTTATTAGAAAAATGGAGCCACTATTAATATACATTTAGAAACTAATCGACATTAAATGTTGGAGCTGAAAGTAATTTGGTGTTTTACAGTTGGACATTCACTTTACGATGACGATACAATAACAGAACTTTATTGCTTGACTTGATCTGTATTCGTCTTCCTCTTGGATTATTTGCTGCCGGATCCTTAAAAATAGGGCTTGTGTGACACTGAGTTGGAAACATTCTTTTATGTGCGAAACACAAACTTCTAAGATTATTCCTGTTGGTAAAAACTTCAAAAAAAAATAATACAAGTGTCGGAAAAATAGGTTTTATATAAGAGGATCTCAATACATAGAAATATTGCATTGGTCCAGCTGAAAAGATGAGTATGGACGCGCAAAGAAAAATTGTGACCAGGCAAATGAAACTGAACACTGCAGAACAATATAGTCTGCTGAGGATAATCAATAAAATATGTAAAAGAACATGTGAATTCAAGCTCGGCTTAGGGAAAAAAAATAACATAAATTACTACAACTGCAATATGTCAAAACCGTGGTATAGATAACAGTCCCATTAGGAATTATGTGGTAAACAAAAGTGGAAAATATGCATAGTATACATCTATTTGATTACATAGAGGTCTCTCATACACATTAGATAGTCATTTCTGCCAACTTTACTTTATACATGGTTGAGCATGCATTTTTTTAATGAGAGGGGAATAAGCTGCTGCCAAAACTTTTTGGCATACGCTTATTTCTGTGGGCAATCCAATGTGCAGATCCCTCTTTTCTGTAACATATTCAGTTTGGGTCCCCCCAACAAACCCCTAATCTACAGTGAATAACTCTCTACTATGCTCTGTACTACAAATTCTGGCCACAGCTCATAAATAATACACCTTGTTTAGTCTATTTAATTTATAGGAGGCCATAGATTGGTTGACAGACACGATTACCTAATGATGTGCTGGCAGAACGTTCCTGCTGAAATTTGGATTGGTATCTACTCACACTTTATTGCTATTTTGCTTTTAAGGGGTAGCCCAAATGCTCAAGCCTTTCAAATCTATTTACATCTCATTCCTAAACTTTTAACTTTAGTTTTCCTAAACCAGTTTGGATGCTCGTATTTTAAAGCTGTTGAGGGTTTATTTCTATTTTTTTTGGGGCCCCCTCCTAGCCGGCTAACTGAAAAGTAGGAATTTTGGCCATGGCTAATTAATAATACACCTTGTTTAGCCAGTCTGACAGACAGTAATTGCCTGACGATGATGTGCCGCCAATTTGACTAATTTTAAGGCACTTGAAATTAAATACTGTGTCAGGGTGGTTTTCGGGGGTCCCTCTCCGCTTTTAATCACCATAAAGATAAACCACCTAATGAATTTTATAAACTTTATGAAATGTTCAATGCAAAATATTTACTTGCCAATTTTTCTTTAAAACGTTACATTTTACTGCTAATTTTTAAAACATCTTCTGAACACAGTTAAATTTTACTTCAATCAAGATTATGGCTTTTATAAACTTTTCCCTTACTGTTCGCCCGTGTGGGCGGGCAAATCGTACCGTTAGCCTCTTGGAGCAGTAGCTGCATGACCCTTCCCCGGCATGTCCACTAATTTCAGGGACCACCCTCTTTTTCAAGCACAATTTTTAAGCACTTCAGTTGGGGGTCAGCTGAATCCAAGCCAAAACTAGCTATATAAATAGGTGGAGAGATTGCATTTGTTTTTGGCGATTACGTTTTCTATCGACATCGGCGAAGTCGGCCACCATCGATAAGGTTTTTTCGATAGTGAGCGTCGATTATGACTGACCATTAAAGTTAGGGAGAGCAAAACACCTTCATTTTTTACACCCAAACAGGTGGGGGAAGCTGGAATTAACATGCACAACAGTCAAAAAATACGTGCTAAAATCTTAGGCAACACCTTAGGTTATAAAAGCCACAGAAAAAAAAAAAAACACAACATTACTATCCCCCTTTTGTAACCCCAAACAAAGACCCTTAAACCTGTATCACCCACAAAAAAAAAAAAGTGCCGGGAAAGGGAGTATGATTTGAACCATCATCTTACTTAAAATGGACATTGAAATACCTGCCCGGAACGCACATGACCCTTAAACCTGTTGACCCAAAAGATTTAAAAAATGCCGGAAAAAGGATCTTTCAACCCCCATTTTGTTTCACGGACATTTACTATACCTGTCCTGGGCCACAGCATGACCCCAAACCTCATGACCCCCAATTTAAAAAAATGCCGGAAAAAGGAGTCTTTCAACCACCATTTTAGTTTCATCGGACATTGACTATAAATACTGTCCCAGAGGCCACAGCATGAGCCCAACCTGCATAACCCACCAGATTTAAAAAGTGCTGGACAAAGTGCGTCTTTCAAACCACCATTTAGTTGAACTGGACATAGACTATAACCAGTCCTGTTGCGCACAGCTTGACCCAGGGCCGAGTTACAGTGTGCGTTGATGAGCCCAGGCTGGCGATCCGTCATCTATGAACACGCAGGTTAATAATGCCCTGATGACGCAGCAACAAAAACTGTCGTGCGAAGCTAAGTGCGGTAGCTGAAGTGTGAGAGACTCCAGCCTTCCTCAGTACACATCAATACCTGGATAGCCGCTTGCCCCTCCGAAGAGTGTGGACCAATTGAGCTTCACTTGGAAATAACTGGAGGTTAACGCTCCCTGTTACACCCATACCCTTAGCATTGGCATTCTTTTTCCTGCATTTAACTCAACGTTCTGAGGAAATGTCTCTGTTCGTTGTTCTCTGTCCGTGGCTCCAAACTCCATGTCCTCTGAATAACCTACATCTGTGACAAGTTTTCCTGTACCTCCCATTAACATATTCAGAGGAAATTTTTTAACATCTATTTTTGTACATGCAATTTTTTAGTACTGACTTAATTCTAGAAACAAATTATTAAAATCGATGGAATCCCAACTCATGTCCTTTGTTTCTTGATTATTTATTGTATTAAAGGTTTGTCTCAATAAAGGGATTGGAGTAAAGCTATGTTAAAGCTCTTGCAAAAAACAAGTCATTTTGGCAATAATGTGTCCATTAACAGTGTCCTACCTATTTCCTGATTCTGACAGCACCATCAACCCTTGAGCCACGACTTGACACTAGTGAAGAACAAATGTCTGATAGAAACTACATTTATTAGAAAATAGACCTGAGTAATAGCTGAGCATGTCACAGCACAAAATTCCCACCAAATATATCAAAAACATGACCCATGAGCCACTTTTGACAATTGGGTAGAACAAATGTTTTAGAAACAACATTTTTTAGAATAAGTAACCTGGTAGTAATTGGCTGCATTTTCAAAGCAGCATGACCCAAAAAATTATAAAAATGAAACTTCATTCAGCCACAGTTAAAAAATTGTGACAGGAGAAAATGCCCGTAGTAAGCCACATTTCTGTCCAAAGACCATGGATTATTGCGTACTCACAGCACACAATGACCCCAAAAAAGTTATAATATTGACTTACTCAGCCACTGTTAAAAATTTTGAGGGAGAAATGCCACTTAGAAGCCCATTTCTGTTCCAAAGGACCATAGATTATTGCTGTAAACTCACAGCAAGCACAGACCCCAAAACATTATAAATATGACTTCCCACGCCACTGTTAAAAATTGATTGAGGCAAACATGTGACCCCAAAACCATTTGACAATGTAAAAATTCTAAGATGAGAAGTGAGTAAATGTAAAATGGTTTTGTCAGAAACCTTGGTGTCTTTTAGTCTCCTCACAGCACAACCACAAAATGAACTGTTGGGAAATGAGAGATAAAAATGCGAAAGAAATGAACATTATTAAAAAATCAGTTTTTCAGAGGACCAATTCTGTTTGGAGAGGAAAGATGAAGTTAGACCAGCACACTAATCGGAGACCTTGGGCAATTGGGCACACACCATCCTTTCAGAGATCCATAGCCCTGATTCATCTTTAAGGAAAGTCAAACGATCCCCATTATCATGTTGAAAGGAGCCGGATGGCGTTTGGCTGTAATGACACCTCCGCTGTGCTGAAAGGTCTCTTCAATATGACGCATGGCTGCTGGGCATGGACACACCTACAATGGCGAGGTGAGAGCCAGCTCGGCCATTCGATCCCATTTGGATACCCAGAAATCAATTGGTTCCGAACACATACAAAAACATTGGTGTTGAGACGACAGATATTCGTGCACCATGATCTAAGCTGGTCTCTGGGGTGTTGTATCATGTGGTGTGCCGTGCAATGCCTCGTTGGTGAGGTGGTAAGTAAAGATTGCCCAAGGTACACCCATTAGGCATCTGCCAACCATTCCTGCTGCTGCCGCATGCTGCCGCACTGCTCCTATGGCACTCAACTATGCTGCGTCATCGACGCGGCGTTGTTCCACCACCGTCGACATTTGAAGAAACGTGAAGGTCAGACGCAACAAGATTTCTCTTCCAGTTGATCAAACAGCAAGGTCTCCAAATTCCTGCATTTATAACTCTCTATTTGGGTTGGTGGAAGGCACAGATGCTGATTATGTTTTGTACCGGGGATCCAGGAGGGTGTGCGCACCCAGTAACTGATTTAGTCATATTATATGGCCTAAAATGCTAGATCATGTTGGGAGAAATGGAGCATCCAGAGTACTCTTCATGTGAGAGATGGAGCCTCGCGTTCCCACGCCTCTGGGTTGAGGGGCACTCTCAAACTTATCTTCCTCATCTTCCACAAATTCACGCCAGACCTCTATTCAAGGCAGGGAACGTCGGTGTCTAGGATTTTAACCCATCCTCCTCACTCCTCCTCCGCTTCCTCCGGCACAGCTTCAACACAGCCCTGACTTGCCTCAGATGATGCCCCTGAGAGCAGAGGTAGCCTGCCTTGCACTAGCTCTGGACCCTGAACCACTGCCTAATGAAGGACCGATAAAAGTGAGAAACTGTCGGTTCCTATGTGGATTTAGACGGAGAGAAAGGCCTCCGTGTCAGCATCTGTGTCCGTCTCCTCCTCCATCGCTGGCGGACCAGATGATTTCAGAGTGTCCATCGATCGTTCCCAGAACTAAGATCACCAACACTGCTCATGCTTGACCAGGGCAGTCGTCCGCACAGAACCAATTTGGTGCTTTCTTTCAAAACTGGCAAGTAGAGGTGCAGAGCACTTTCTACCACCACCTCCACTCTCGTGCTCAAACGCCCGAGGTCCGCACCGGCAGGGTTTGTCAGGCCTGAGTCCCCTTCGTACTGCATAATGGCTTTGCGCTGCACCCACCCCCCCCAACAATCGCTGGAGCAAATGTGGAGGTGTGGAATTCCAGCGGTTGCACGTCAACAATGGAGATGGTTGGCGGGGAGCCTGTGAGCTGAACGCTGCACAACAATGAACCATTCCAGGGGGACGAAGCGGGATGCGGACCGGCGAAGTGCTGAACTCAGACACCTCGAGCCTTACTTCGCATGCATGTCCAACCCGGGTTAGCTACTTTAGAAATTTCTGGGACGACAAGGTTCATGACAAGTGCCAGGCAAGGGGATGGGTGCTCCGCCTACCGGTCTATAAGGGCGGACCAGCAGATATTCGTCGTTACAGCACACCACGCTATGCCTGGCCCAAGGTTTCTTGTCACCCAGCCAGCGCTTCGGTCTGCGTTGCGGAGAGCCCAACCACAGCTCCTGACCTGTGTGTGGACGTCCTCCGAGGCAGATATAAGTTCACACATGCCTGGTGTCTCTGGCACGAGATGCCACCACAAGGACCTTTGGGGGAAAGAGCCCTGCACCATCCCCTGCGTTTTGAAGAGCGAGCTCCGAGCTGAGAGCCACCGTCAAGACCCCCAGAGACATCCACGCCAGCACACCCCATGAGTCTGTCCACATAGATATAGCTGCCTTGGCCGATGCTTACTAGTCCCATGTTGTGGAGGAGATGGACTTTTCCGACAGATGCAGACAACGCGCGTTGAAATTTTCGATGACCCGTGGCTGGCCAGGGCAGGGACGGCTTTTACCTATCTAGCAAAGAAATGCCTTGCATCGGCATCCTGGTATTGGGGGCAACGAGGGCCATGCCGAGGCGAACCCATCTGTGTCCACCAGACGGAAAGGCAACAATTTCCAAAGGCCAAACCGGCAAAGACCGACATTCAGGCTTTTGGGCTTAGTGGTATGGATTTGTTTAAAGTGGTTTTCTTCGCTCCCAAACCTGGAAGACAGAAGGCTGGCTGCCTAGCTGGGGCCGCTGTAAACGGCGTGCAGGTCCGTCAAACACGGCGGAAGGAGAAGGGGTCGGATGTGTCTCTGGTGTGTGCTGGTGTACTCAGGTCTGAAGGTGGAGGCTGAAGCGGAGGCTGATCCCTGATCATTGACTCTGAGGAGACATGTGTCACTGAGGAACTCATTGTGTGAGTGTCGGAGGAGAGGAGGCAGAGACAGAGGTGTGACAGTGGTGGAGGCCCGGCGTCAGTCTAGCCTTTATTGGCCAATGTTCCCGCCAATTCACACATTCAATTCGCTTCATGTGGCTCTGACATGTTAGAGTGTGTTAACCACTTAAGGTTTCTTAGCCTTACTTATCGCGTTTACGGCAAAGGGCGGCATATGACATCGGCTGGTGAATCAAGGCTTAGCTCAAAAGAAGACCCAGTCTTGAGAGGTCCTGAAACTTTTTGACGGCGATAACGAGATCTGGGGTTTGCGCTGAACCTGTAGGCATGGCTGGCGTGATATCCAAATCAGCGGAAACTTCTGCGACCCGCCCGCCGTCGCCTTTTTTGTGGCGGGACCCGCTATCTGACACACCCCATCGTCTTCCTCCTCGTCCACTATGAAGCGGTCGCAATGCAAATTCAGCGGAAAAGACCAGGATGGGATCCGCAATGGTCGTAATACATCCATCATCATCAACCCAGGTGACTTGGTCCATCCTTGACTTATCTGCATCCAGAGACTGCGGGCTACAACAAGGGGCAACTTGCAGGCGTTGCCACCGCGCCGGGAATTTTGCCGATTGACCGGCTTACCTTCACCGCTCTGTGGTGCCACCTGCATTTCACTCCATGTTCAAAATATAAAAATTTGAGGAAATGTATGGTAATGTTTTGGAAAGTCACTTATTTAAACACGTCAAATCACAAGCTATTCTCAAATCCCTCTAATCAAAACAAAATTGCTGGGATTCCCAAATTTAACTGTGCAAGTGTGTCCTAAACAACAAATCTGGACTGGGCACAAGAAAGTGCCAAAAACACGTATCTGTATATGTTTTCGTATAAGACAACACGGTAATTTTTGCACCTTTCAAATCACCTGTAGGTGACTATAGCATTGCTGTTTAAAGATTTACGTTGGATGGCTGCTCACACATGAACAAAGCTGGGTGTCGCAAAAGTCAAAAAACTCTTATCCTGTAGTTTTCGTATAATACAACGGTATTTTATTTGCCCTTTTCAATTCCACCTGTGGTGACGATAGAATTGCAGTTTTAAGATTTACGTGTGAAGCTGCGTCAATTAACAAAGCTGGGTGCGCAAAATCAAAAAAAGCACGTATCTGTTTAGTGTTTTTTCGTATAATACAGCAGTATTATATTGCACCATTTCAAATCACCGTGGTGCCTATATGAATTGCTGTTTTAAAGATTTGCGTGTATGCGCGTCAATGAACATAATGCAGGGTGCGCAATATAGTCAAAAACACGTATCGTTATGTTTCGTATAATACACGCTATTTTTTGCCACCGTTCCACTTTCACCCTGTGTGTGACTAAAGGAAAAGCTGTATATCAGATATTACCGTGGATGCTGGCGTCCAATGAACAAAGCATGGTGCGCAGCAAAGATCCCAAAAAACACGTATCAGTTCTGATATTCGTATAATACAGGTAATTTATTTTGCACTTTCAATTCACCTGTTGTGACTATAGAAAAGCTCTGTTTTCAGATTTCCCGTGGATGCTGGAGTGGCGTCAAATGCACAAAGCTTGGTGCGCAAAAGTCAAAAAAAACACGTATCTGTTATGATTTTGGGATGATACACGGTTTTTTTTTTCAAAAAACAACCCGTGGGGGACTACAAAATTTCGGATTGTAATTTAAAATGCAAGGGGGAAATACAACACAGGGGGAAAGGGTTTTTAAAATTGAAAATGAACCACCAAACTGAAAAATAAACGATAATAAAGTGGGGGTTTTTTCAAAAGACCTTTCAGTTACTAAAATGAATGTTATCCAAATAAGTTTAGGGCGCCCAATAACCAGGAAATATTTTCAATAGCAAACTGTTAAAAAATAAAGATATTGCAGTGCAATTTCTACACAATTTTTGGTGAACTTTTAAACCCGTATTTTTTAAAGAGCTTGTCTAGGTTTCCCCCCCGTAAACCCCCCCCCCCCCCCCCCCGCTCCCCCCGTGACTTTACAGCGGTTTGATGGGTTTTAAAATACCCCTAGCTAACAAAATAAAAAACTTCAAATCCTAACAAAATAAAAAGGGGGAAAGGGTCACAGCTAAAAAGTGAGGGTTTTTCTGTGCCGAAATAGACCAAATTTTTCCCGGGCGTTTGGCCCCAAGGGGAGGCGCACGTCCAAATTTCCCAAAAAGACGCGGGGAAAACACTTTAGGCGAACAGGAAACGCTTTTAATTTTAAAACGAGGTCATGTTATTTTTTCCCCGCCAAACCAAAACCAAAACACCTCCCAGTCATGACTTTGCCCCACACCCAAAACCCCCCTGCTCTAATTTTTAAAACGAAATTTCTGGCCCCCCAAAAATTACAGGAAGTTTCCAAAAAGGCGCGATCTTAAAAAGAAAGATGCACAGAATTTTTAACCTTAATTAACGGGATGATCTGGGAAAATTTTTATCACCATTTTAAAAAACCTTTCCGATTTTTAAATTTTTCGGGAAAAAAAACGCTCAACACTTAAAATTTCCCATGCATGAAATATTTTTCATTTTCCCCTACCAAGTATGAGAAAAACTGAGAAAAGTTTAGCAACAAAAAAAAAATTAACACTTTATAGACATGTAAAAATTTTTGTTTTAAAAATTTAACCAGTCTGAGCCCCCAAATAAGGATCAGGGAAATGAAAATGTTCCCCTTGTAAAAAAAAATTGAAACCAAAATGGGTTTCAAATTTTAAAAGTAGATCAACAAGGAAAAAAAGTTTTTAAAAAATTAAACCCCTTGCCCTTCAAACAACATCTTTTCCAGAATTTTAGTAGAACTTGATTTGGGTAAAATTTTTTTTCCCTTCCCAAACGTTTCAAACCCATACCAACTATATTTAACATAATCTACAATGCAGAGTCACATGGATAGTCACTATTCCACCCCACGTTCCTTTCTAAAGTATGAAGATGGAGACCTGCATCCTCCTAACAGGTTGGAGAACTGACACCTATGAGATATTTATGGTGCATACTTTCAATATCCCATAAATGCCTTAGGATCTAATTCCCATTTAAGCTTATTTTGGCCCTTGAGATTGTATCAGCCTGACAATATGGCCCAAAGACCAGAAAACATTTTGTACCCTTGCTCTACGTGATTTGCTATGGGAAGTACCCATTTAGCTTTCAAATCTGAAATCAATGAACTCCATGTATAATTCACTGCTCCACAGGTTCCTACAGACAGCAATGATTTTCTAGTCTGGCTGATAACATGGGGTACGTGGGAGCACACGGGCTCCCCATTGCCGTACCCTTGAGCTGGTGGAAGAACTCGTGCCCGAAGAGGAAGAAATTGTGTGTCAACACATACTTCAATAAATCCAAGACAAATACATTATGTGGATGAAGTTTAACACTCCTAGATCTTAAAAAATATTCCACAGCCCGTATGCCCAGATTGTGTGGGATACTGCTATAAAGGGCCTCCACATCTATGGAGGCCAACTTCACATCTTCCTCAACAGTAAGATTTTCTAACTTACCAAGTAGGTCAGCAGTATCCCGTATATAGGATGGAAGAGATGTTACAAACGTCCGTAATACCTTGTCAATGTATTGACCTGCACCCTTTGAAATTGAACCAATTCCTGATACAATTGGTTCAATTGGCCTGAGGGTTCCCCACCACTGTTGCAGATCACCTCTCTAAGCCCATAGTTAGCATCCTCTTTAAAGGGTTAAAAGTATTTCATAGACAAGACTTTCTATTAGTTACAACTCTAAAATCCTTGGAAATGTAAGGTCTTTTAATTGACTCCGGTGGATTGGAGCCTTGAGTTGAGTAGATTAGAAACAATAAAAAATATTTAGAAAACCATTACAGGGGAAAAATATTTAACCTTCGCTCCATTTAATTATTGCTTCATAAGGGAAGCAATAAACTCTAACAACATTCCTTATTGGAACTTTGCTTCCTAAATCCCCCATTGACATATATACTTCAGAACTCCCAGACATCATTAGGATCTTAACTAACACCCTGTGAATTGTGAGGCTGAGAGTTAACACTTCTGGAGAAGGAAATACTGTATAAAAGATGTATGAGCTGGGTAATAAATTATCATGGCTTCTTCAGAAATCTGCTATTCCTGAGCACAAATAAAATAACAGATCTGTTAATTCATGAATGCATTCAATTACTGCAACATCTGGCCAACAATGATAATCAACACATTACTGGGAACTGACATGGGGACTGAAGCTGTAAGACATTAACGTCAAAACTTATCTCTCAGCTCCTGCGCTCTAGGTGGCATTTTACAACCATAAACCCAATGCTCAATGATAATTGGATGATAAATACGCAGAGTTACAATGACTAAGTATTCTTTGCAGTGATACAAATGTAGCCATGTCCAACATTAGCACCAGGAAAACCTGATCAGACACCAGGCCCAATTGGGCTTAGTGGGCCAGTGGCAATTTAGTAATCATTCTCTAATCTCGGGAAGAGGTAGACTCGGTGCAAACTGTGACATTGTTTGTAAGGCTCAGTCCACACTGTGTTATTTACTAGGTACGAGGTATCCATTGGGGTACAGTGAGAAAAAGCACCTTGACACTACTACAACGTAGCTGTGGCGGCCCCACCCGACAAATTTATAGAGTTACAGCCAGCTTTAGACTCAGACTTTCTGGTTATGCTGTGGGTGGTTCTATAGCAGTGATTGGCATATCAGCTCTGCTATTCCTAGCTATTCCTGTTACAGTCAGATGCGTGCAAGAGATTTATAAAATGTAGTACACAAGGCCACAGAGCTCTAAGGAGTGCAAGCTTTTCATTAAGTTAGGTGAACAAAATCCTTTGCTAGAGAAGACTCCGCAGGGAGTGATGCACCACGGTTGGAACTGACTGACTGATGGCAGCTTAGAGCAATGAGAGATAAGCAAGAGCAGGCAGAGGTGGCAGGTAACCAGAGAAACTTGTGTACTCTAAGAGCAGATAAAATTTTCTTTATCTCCTGACAAAAGCAAAATTAACAAAGCAATTTATTGGTAACAGTCTTCATTAACCTCTCCCTTCATATTAAAAGCTAATAATTGTAGGGAGAAAACCCCTTGAATAGAGCAAACATTGTCCTATGTGCACCCCTTTTGCTCTAATTGCCAACGATATACACTTTCCTTGTGGGACTTGAAAACATAGTCTACCATGCTTTGTGTCCAGCATGGAAAGCATTTACCACTGGGAGATAGAGCAAATGTACACCACATAAGACTGCTTGCTCTATTAATCTCTATTGGGCTATCGCATCTACATTGCAGTTTCTGTCGAGGTAGCTTTTTTTCTAGGTACCCTGATGAATACTTTGAACGTAGTAAATAATGTAATGTAACCCAGCCTAAAAGGAGAAACTTTCATAATAAAAGGGTTTAT
>JAODAL010025016.1:0-59478 GCA_025379985.1 Phyllomedusa bahiana
AGCAAAAAACAGTATCTGTTTAAATTTTTTTATAATACACGGTATTTTTTGCACCTTTCAATTCACCAATGGTGACTATAGAATTTCTGTTTTAAGATTTACGTGGATGCTGCGTCAATGAACAAAGCTGGTTGCGCAATATACAAAAATCACAGAACTGTAATGTTGTAGTATAATAAACCGTATTATTTGCAAATTTCAATTCACCTGTGGTGACTATAGAAAGGCTGTTTTAAGATTTACGTGGATGCTGCGTCAATGAACAAAGCTGGGTGCGCAAAAGTCAAAAAACACGTACTGTTATGTTTTCGTATAATACACGTATTTTTTGCACCTTTCAATTCACCTGTGGTGACTATAGAATTGCTGTTTTAAGATTTACGTGGATGCTGCGTCAATGAACAAAGCTGGGTGCGCAAAAGTCAAAAAACACTTATCTGTTATGTTTTCGTATAATACACAGTATTTTTTGCACCTTTCAATTCACCTGTGGTGACTATAGAATTGCTGTTTTAAGATTTACGTGGATGCTGCGTCAATGAACAAAGCTGGGTGCGCAAAGTCAAAAAACACGTATCTGTTATGTTTTCGTATAATACACGGTATTTTTTGCACCTTTCAATTCACCTGTGGTGACTATAGAATTGCTGTTTTAAGATTTACGTGGATGCTGCGTCAATGAACAAAGCTGGGTGCGCAAAAGTCAAAAAACACGTATCTGTTATGTTTTCGTATAATACACGGTATTTTTTGCACCTTTCAATTCACCTGTGGTGACTAAGAATTGCTGTTTTAAGATTTACGTGGAAGCTGCGTCAATGAACAAAGCTGGGTGCGCAAAAGTCAAAAAAAACAGGTCTCTGTTATGTTTTGGTATAATACACTGTATATTTTGCACCTTTCAATTCACCTGTGGTGACTATAGAATTGCTGTTTTAAGATTTACGTGATGCTGCGTCAATGAACAAAGCTGGGTGCGCAAAAGTCAAAAAACACGTATCTGTTATGTTTTCGTATAATACACGGTATTTTTTGCACCTTTCAATTCACCTGTGGGGACTATAGAATTGCTGTTTTAAGATTTACGTGGATGCTGCGTCAATGAACAAAGCTGGTGGCCAAAGTCAAAAAACACGTATCTGTTATGTTTTCGTATAATACACGTATTTTTTGCACCTTTCAATTCACCTGTGTGACTATAGAATTGCTGTTTTAAGATTTACGTGGATGTGCGTCAATGCACAAAGGTGGTGTGCGCAAAAGTCAAAAAACACGTATCTGTTATGTTTTCGTATAATACACGTATTTTTTGCACCTTTCAATTCACCTGTGGTGACTATAGAATTGCTGTTTTAAGATTTACGTGGATTGCTGTCAATGAACAAAGCTGGGGTGCGCAAAAGTCAAAAACACGTATCTGTTATGTTTTCGTATAATAACGGTATTTTTGCACTTTCAATTCACCTGTGGTGACTATAGAATTGCTGTTTTAAGATTTACGTGGATGCTGCGTCAATGAACAAAGCTGGTGGCAAAAGTCAAAAAACAGTATCTGTTATGTTTTCGTATAATACACGTATTTTTTGCACCTTTCAATTCACCTGTGGTGACTATAGAATTGCTGTTTTAAGATTTACGTGGATGCTGCGTCAATGAACAAAGCTGTGTGCGCAAAAGTCAAAAAACACGTATCTGTTTATGTTTTCGTATGATACACGTGATTTTGGCAACAAACAACCTGTGCTGACTACAGATTGCTGGATTGTAATTTAACTGCAAGGTGGATATATCAACACAGGTGGAATGGTAAAATTGAAAATGAACACCTATCTGAAATGTATACTGATAATAAAAGTGGAGTTTTGCACCTAACAAATGAGACCGCTCATACTATGAAATGATGTTATCCTAATAAGTACAGTGCTGCCAAATCCAGACATATTTCAATACTAACTGCTAATAATAAAGATATGCAGTGCAATGTCCTACACTAAGTCCATGGTGAACTTTATTCCAGTGGTCTTTATAGATAGATCTTGTCTGTGTTCATCCCAGGCCCCACTCCCCCCCCCACATACCCCCCATGACTTTAACAGCTGTAGATCGGCCTTTAAAGAATTCCCTAGCTAACTACATATAATCTTCAAATCTCGTTAACTAATAAAAGGAAGATCACAGCTAATAGTAGAGTTTTCTTCTGTCAGAAATAGACGAATTTTCGTTGATGTCTTTTTGCCACAGCAGAGCGCACGTCCCTATTCCTATGAGACCTGAGAGACCACTATAGGCTGAACAGAAGGCTGTTCTATGTAAAACAGGTCATTGATTTTTCCAGCCAATCGCAACCAACACATCCCATCATGACGTCGCCACACACACCTCGCCCTGCTCTATTCTGCAATCTGATTTGCTGGCCTCCCAAAATGACAGAACCCGAAAATGGCGCGATCTAATATATATGCACAATTTAAACTAATTATCTCATGATCTGAAAATTTCGAGTAACCATAAAAACCTTGGCCGATATCAACTTTGTCGAAAAATCGCTCAACACTAAACAGCTAGGTAAGAACCAATATAATAAATATATCAATAAATCTGTTTTAAATTTTAAACCTCTGTTGTTCTTGGGCCTAATTAAAATCCAAATATGCCTCTCTAAGTCTGACCTTTTTCAGCCAGTCTACCCCTCGGTGGGTTCCTCCACTAATTCAATTCCATAAAATTTAAAAACTTTGCTGTGTTCCCTCGTGATATTCTATAAAGTGTTGCAGCACTGACATCTGTCTCCTGTCGTTTATTAATACTCCTAGAATATCGATATCGAGTTTTTTATTTTTATAAGGAATGTGAATAGACCGCAACTAATCGTGACCTCGCAATTGGGCCACAACATCATCAGATATCCATCCTGATTCATCTTGATAAAGTCAAACATCCACATTATCTGTGAGAAAGCCGGATGCGTTTGTCCTGTAATGACTCCTCCAGCTGTGCTGAAGGTCCTCTCATGACTATGACGCCGTGCATTCTGCAGGACAAGCCCTCTATGGCGATGACCAGCCGGGCCATTCGTCCATTTTGAATCCCAAAGTCTATTGTCGGAACACATGCAAAAACATCGGTGTTAGACGCGAGTTTCGTCACCATGATCTTAAGCTGAACTCCTGTTGTTTGAGATGTTGTCCCTCATTTCATGCGTTGATGAAGTGGAAACAAAGATTGCCAGAGGTCGACCCATTAGGAGCTTCTGCCACCTTGCCTGCTGTGCGCTAACCTACTTGCACTCTACTTTCTGTCACGTCGCCTGATGTGTTAAACCGTGACATTTGGGAACGTGAACTACGCAACAGATGTCTCCATTGATCAATCAGCAAGGTCCTCCATGTCCTGCATTTTAATCTCGATTTGGTGGGTGGAAGGAAAGTGCTGATTTTTGTTTTGTACCGGATCCAGGAGGGTGGCCACCCAGTAACTGTTGTTCATTTTGATGGCCTTAAATGCGAGGATCATGTGGAGGAAATGGAGCATCCAGCACTCATGTGAGAGATGGAGCCTTGACTTCCCAAGCCTCTGGGTCGAGGGGCACTAGCAAACTGATCTTCCTCATCTTCCTCCTCCACCTCAAATTCGCGCCAACCTCTTTCCAAGGCAGGACGTCGGTAACATCGGTGTCTAGAATACCTCCTCCTCCTCCGCTGCCTCCGCACAGCTTCAACACAGCCCTGACTTACCTGAGATGATGCACCCTGAGAGCTGATGCGCCACCTTGCACTAGCTCTGGACCCCGAACCACTGCCTAATGAAGACCGATGAAATTGTGAAACTGTCGGGCCTTGTGGATTTGACGGAGAGAAAGGCTCCGTGTCCGCATCGTGTCCGTCTCCTCCTCCGTCGCTGGCGGACCTGTTGTTTCAGATGTGTCCAACGATCGTATCCAGAACTAAGATCACCACAATGCTCATGCTGACAAGGGCATTGTCCGCACTGACCATTTTGGTGGCTTCTTCAAAACTGGCAAGGATGGTGCAGAGCTCTTTCACCTGCCTCCACTCTCGGTGGTTCAACACCCCGAGGTCCGTACCGCTGCTTGTCAGGCCATGTGTCACTTCGTACTGCGTAATGGCATTGCGCTGCTGCCACAATCGCTGGAGCATGTGGAGGGTGGAATTCCAGTGTGTTGCCACGTCATCATTGAGATGGTTGACGGGGAGGCCGAGCTGACGCTGCAACGCAGCCAGGCGGGACGAAGCAGGGTGCGAACGAGGAAGTGCGAACTCAGACCTCGAGCCTTCTTCAGCAGGCAGTCCAGACCCGGGTAGCTCTTTAGAAATTTCTGGACGACAAGGTTCATGACATGTGCCAGGCAAGGGATGTGCTCCAGCCTACCGATCTTAAGGGCGGCCAGCAGATTTCGCCCGTTATCGCACACCACCTTGCCTGGCACAAGTTCTTGTCACCCAGCCAGCACTCGTCTCGGTTGCTTAGACCATCCACAGCTCCTGACCTGTGTGTGGACAGTCTCCAAGGCAGATTAATTTTCAACACGGCCCTGGTGTCTCTGGGCACTGATGCCACCAGAGACTTGGGGAAAGAGCCCTGCACCATCCCTGCGGTTTTGAAGAGCGTGCGCCGAGCCTGAGAGCCACCGTCACCGCCAGAGACATCCACCCAGCTCACCCAGTGAGCTGTCACAGAGATATAGCGGCCTTGGCCGTGCTTACTAGTCCATGTGTCGGTGGTGAGATGGACTTCTCCGGACACAGATGCAGACAACGCGCTTGAAATTTTAGATGACACGTGCTGCCAAGGCAGGGACGCTTTTCTGGCAAAGAAATGCCTGCTCGGCATCTGGTATTGGGGGCAGGCGAGGCCATGAAGTGCGGAACCCCATCTGTGTCCACCAGCACGGAAAGGCAACATTTCCAAGGCCAAAAGCCTGGCAATGCCGACATTCAGGCTTTGGCTTTGGGATGGTTTGGTTAAAGTGTTCTTCTGCTCACAAACCTGGAAGACAGAAGGCTGCTGCTGGACTGGGCGCTGTTCGGCGTGGAGGTCGTCAGACTGGCGAAGGAGAAGGGGTAGGATGGGTCTCTGGTGGTGCTGGTGGTACTCGGGCGACGGTGGAGGCTGAAGCGGAGGCTGATCCCTGATCATGACTGTGAGAGACATGGGCAGCTGAGGAACGCTTGGTGGTGGCGGAGGAGGAGGAGGCGGAGACAGAGGGTGTGACAGTGGTTGGAGGCCCGGCGTCGTCTGGCCTTTTTTGGCCAAGTGTTCCCTCCATTTCAACTCATGCAGTCGCTGCATGTGACTAGACATGTTGGTGGTGGTTAACCACTTAAGGTTCTTGCCTCTACTTATGCGTTTACGGCAAAGGCGGCATATGACATCGCTGGGTTAATCAGAGGCTTGCTCAAAGAAGGCCCAGGCTTGAGAGGTCCTGGACCTTTTTGACGGCGATAAGCGAGGAGCGGGGTTTGCGCTGACCGTTGCGGAATCATATCAGCGGACTTCTGCGACCGCCCTCTCCCTTTTTGTGGCGGGACCCGTATTGACACTACCCCATCGTCTTCCTCCTCGTCCACTGATGAAGCGCTCGCAAGCAAATTCTGCGTAAAAGACCAGGATGGATCCGCAATGTCGTCATCATCATCATCATCAACACAGGTGACTTGGTCGTCCTGACTTTCTGCATCCAGAAGCTGCGGCTACAAGCAAGGGGCACTGCAAGGCGTTGCGGACCGCCCGTGAATTTTGCCGATTGACCGGCTTCCTTCAACTCCTCTGATGGCATCAGTAACTGGGCGTCAGAGCCGATTAAATCATCCTCTTGATCTTTTAACATGCCTTCTGACCAACTGCATTTTGTCATCAAAGAGGTCTTCAGACAATGGATTATCCACAGTGGTGGTACAACGAGTTGACATTTGGGCTGCTTCATGTTGGACGGATGCTGATGATGCTGATGACGACATTTGTGGCCGTGACTGGAACAAGGAGGTAAGACTGCTAATGCAGTTGCATTAACCACTGAGACAGATTGGACGATGTCGTCTTAGATTCACAGGGCCTACCCAGCATGACAAGGCCTAGTCCTCAACTGACTCCGCTGGCATTCTGTTGTTCGCCAGCACTGGAAGGATTGCACCTTCTTCATCTAACCTCCATGTGTACTCCCCCTCTTTGCATCGCTTACCACCTGCATCTGGTCCATGTTCAAAATAAAAATTTGAAGGTACTGGAATAGTTTTGAAAGTCCTATTAAAAGACGCAAATCACAGCTACTTCTCAATCCCGCTAATCAAACAAATTGCTGATTTCAAATATAACTGCAAGGTGTCTATCAACAATCTGGACTGGCAAAAGTCCAAAAAACACGTATCTGTTATGTTTTGGTATAATAAACGTATTTTTTGCACCTTTCAATTCACCTGTGGTGAATATAGAATTGCTGTTTTAAGATTTACGTAGATGCTGCGTCAATGAACAATGCTGGTGTGCAAACGTCAAAAAACACGTAACTGTTTATAGTTTTTGGTATAATAAACGATATTTTATGCAACTTTCAATTCACCTGTGGTGAATAAAGAATTGCTGATTAAAGATTTACGTAGATGATGCGTCAATGAACAATACTAGGTGAGCAAAAGACAAAAAATAAGTAACTGTTATGTTTTGGTATAATATAAACGTGTGATGATTTTTTGCAACCTTTATTCAAATTCCACACTAGTGGTGGAATATAGAATTGCTGTTTTAAGATTTACGTAGATGCTGCGTTCAATGAACAATGCTGGGTGTGCAAAAGTCAAAAAACACGTAACTGTTATGTTTTGGTATAATAAACGATATTTTTTGCACCTTTTCAATTCACCTGTGGTGAATATAGAATTGCTGTTTTAGGATTTACGTAGATGCTGCTCAATGAACAATGCTGGGTGTGTCAAAAAAAGTCACAATAACACTTGGTACTAAGTTATGTTAAATGGTATAATAAACCGTATATTTTTGCATACCTTTTCATTCAACCTGTGGTGAATATAGAATTGCTGTTTTAAGATTACGTAGATGCTGCGTCATGAACAATCCTGGTTCGCAAAACTCAAAAAAACCGTAACTGTTATTTTTTCGTATAATTAACGGTAATTTTTTGCACCTTTCAATTCACCTGTGGTGAATATAGAATTGCTGTTTAAAGATTTACGTAATGCTGCGTCAATTGAACAATGCTGTGTTGCGGCCAAAAGTAATAAAAACAGTAAATCTGATGATGTTTTACGGTACGATACACGGTATTTTTGGCAACAAACAACCTGTGCTGACTACAAGATTTCTGGATTGTAATTTAACTGCAAGGTGGATATATCAACAGTCACAGGTGTAATGGGTAAAATTGAAAATGAACACCTTTCTGAAATGTATACTGATAATAAAAGTGGAGTTTTGCAGCTAACAAAGAGACCTGCAGTTACTAGAAATGATGTGTATCCAATATAAGTTCAGGCTGCCCAATATCCAGGAAATATTTCAATAGCAAACTGTTAATAATAAAGATATTCCACTACAATGTCTACACTAAGTCTTGGTGAACTTTATCCAGTGTTCTTTATAGATTGAGCTTGCCTGTGTTCGCCCGCCCCCCCCCCCCCCCCCCCCCGCTCCCTCCGCCGTGAATTTACAGCGGTAGATGCTGCTTTAATATTCTCTAGCTAACTACATAAAATCTTCAAATCTCTAATCTAACTAAATTGGAAGGATCACAGCTAATAGTAGAGGTTTCTCTTTGCAGAAATAGACTAATATCGCTGAGCTGTTTGGCCACAGGCAGAGCGCAAGTCCTATCCCTATGAGACGCTGAGAGACACTGAGGCTGAAACAGGAAACGCTGTTCTATGTAAAACGAGGTCATGTGATTTTTCCAGCCAATCGCAACCATACACATCCCAGTCATGACGTCGCACACACATCTCACCCTGCTCTATTCTGTAATCTGATTTGCTGGCCGCCAAAATTACAGGATGCGCCGAAAAAGGCGCGATCTTAATAGATGATGCACAGATTTTAACCTTAATTATCGCATGATCTGGAAATTTCGATCACCATAAAAACCTTGCCGATTTCAACTTTGTCGATAAAAATCGCTCAACACTATCGATAATAGATTATCGCCGGTGACCATTGAAGTCTATGGGAGAGGAACAACACCTTCATTCTTACACCCAAACAGGGCTGGAGAAACTGGAATTAACATCCACAACAGTCAAATGGATACGTGCTACATCTCAGGCAACACACTTAGGTTATAAAAGCCACAGAAAAAAGTCCCTATCCCTGTCTTGTACCACAGCATGACCCTTAAACCTGCATGACCCACAAATTAAAAAGTGCCAGAAGGCGGTATGATTTTAACCATCATTTTACTTGAACTGGACATTGACTATCCCTGTCCTGGGCCACAGCATGACCTTTAAACATGTCTGACCTACAGATTTAAAAAGGGTCCCGGGAAAAAAGGGAGTTTTTTCCAACCACCATTTTAGTTAAAACGGGACATAGACTATTCCGCCTTTGGGCCACAGCATGACCCCAAACCTGCATGACCCAAAAAATTTTAAAAAGGCGGGAAAAAAGGGAAATTTTTTCAACCATCATTTTAGTTAAAATTTGGGGACATTGACTATCCCTTTGGCCCCTTGCCCCGCAGTATGACCAATAAACCTGTCAGACCCCCAATTTAAAAATGCGGGAAAAAAGGGACCCCTTTAAAAACCACCTTTTTTATTTTGAACTGAACATTGATTTATCCCCTTTTCTGTACCCACAGAATGACCTTTAAAACCCTTTGTCTGCCCCCCACAGATTAAAAAGTCCCGGGAAAAAGGAGTCTTCAACCCCCATTTATTTTCACGGACATAGCCCAATACCTTTCCTTTGGGAAACCTCCCATTTTTTCCAAGCCCTTCCCGTACCTTCCTTTAAAAATTTCAGAGGAATTTTTGTATCAGCTTTTTTGGCAACCCATTTTTTTAGTTTTTTAAATTTCAAAAAAACACTTTTTTAAAAATAAGGGAATCCCACCAAATCTTTGTTTCCTTTTTTTTAAAATGAAATTAAAGGGATTGTCTCACTACGGGGAAATTGCTGCTATTTTAAAAATTTTTGCAAAATAAATCATTTTGCAATATTTTGCCCAAATTAACAGTGTCCTACCTATTCCTTTTTTCTGACAGCCCCAATCCCCCCTTGAGCCACTTTTGGGAAAATTTGGGTGAAGAACAAATGTCTTTTAAAAAACCATTTTTTTTCCCAAAAAGGAAACCTGTAGCCCCTCGCTGCATTTCACACAAAATCCCCCCAAAAAATTCAAACTTTGCCCCTTTGGGGCCACTTTTGACAATTGTGAAGAACAAATGCCCTTTTTAAAACAACATTTTTTTAATGGGAAAACCGTAGTATTCTGAAATTTCAAAGAAAGAAAGGGCCCAAAAAATTAAAAAAAAAAAGACTTCCCCGCCACAGTTAAAAATTGGAAGGAGAAAGGCCACTTAAAACCCAGTTTTCCCTTTTTCCAAAAACCCAAAGATTATACTTTATCTCCCCAGCACCATTAACCCCAATAAATTTAAAAAAAAATGACTTCTAGCCACTTTTAAAAAAATTTGTGAGGGAAAATTTGGGCCCTCAGAACCCTCATTTCTGTTCCAAAGGACCATTTTAACAGCTGAAATTTCACAGCAACATAAACCCAAAAAAACATTGCCCAATCGAAAAATTCTAAAGATGAAGTGGTAAAGGGAAAATACGGTTTTGTCAAAAAACCCTTGGGTCTTTTACAGCCCTCCTCACAAAAACCCCCCAAAAAAAATGAATTTGGTGGGAACTGAGAAAAAAAAATTGCATAAAAAAATGAAAAATTTTTAAAAAAAAACTTTTCAAGAGGAACCTTTCCTTTTGAAAGGAATGGGGAATAAACGGCAACAAAAGGGTGACCTCGGAAATTTGGGGGCCACAACAAAAATCAAGATCCAGGGCCTGATTCATCTTAAATAAAAGGGGTTCAAACAAAAATCCACATTATTTTGGAAACCCGGGGAGGGCGTTTGTTTAAAAACCTCCTCCAGCTGTGCTGAAGGTCCGTTTCCGGGTATGACGCGGGCTCCGGGCCCAGGACAACCCCCTTAATGGCGTGGCGAGCGACCCTTTGGGTATACTTTCCATTTTGGATACCCAAAAAGCCCTATTGGACCCGGGAACACACCCAAAAATAAACCGGGTTTAAAAAACCCGCAGATAGTCGTGAAACCATGATCTTAAGCGGGTCTTTTGTGTTTTGTATGTGTGCCCTCCCATACATCTTTTGGTGAGGTGGTAAATAAAAAATTGCCAAGGCACCCATTGGGCTTCTGCCACCTTCCCCGGCTGCGCCCCTAGGGCCCATTTGGGCACTCCTGCTGTAAACGTCGCTGACCGTTTTCCACCGTGCTTTTGAAGAACGTGAAGCAGACGAAACAGATTCTCCATTTTGATAAAATCAGCAAGGTCCCCATTTCCTGAAATTTAAACTCTCTTTTTGGGGTGGGGAAAGGGAAAGTGTTTTGATTTTTTTTTTTGTACCGGGAAACGAGGGGGGGGGCCACCCAGTAACTGTTTTTCATTTTGAGGGCCTTTAAATTTGGGGAAACATGTTGAGGAAATGGCATCCAAGAAACTAAATGGAGAGAGGGGACCCTTTTGGGTTTTCCCCAACCCTGAGTCGAGGGGCACGGGCAAACTCATTTTCCCATTTTCCCCCTTTCCCCCTCAAATTCCCGCCAAACCCCCTTTTTCCAAGGGGGGGGAAACCGGTAACGAAATTAAAAGGAAAAACCTCCTCCCCGCCCCCACGGAAACAGCTTAAAACACACCCCAAAATTTGCCTCAGATGATGAAACCCGGAAATTTGAGGCGACGCCTTCAATAGCCCGGACCCCGAACCATTTCCAAAAGAAGACCGAAAAAAATTGAAAACGGGTGGGCCCCTTTTTAAAACAACGGAAAAAAGGGCAAACGTTTCCGCATCGTGTCCGTTTTCCCTCCCCCCATCGCGGGGGCCCTAAATTTTTCAGATGCCCCCAAAACCCGATCTTTCCAGAACTAAGATAAACCACAATGGTAAAAGCGAAAAGGGGAAATTGTCCGCACTACCATTTGGGGGGTTTCTTCAAAAGGGCCCAAGGAAGGTGCAAAAGGCTTTTTCACCTGCCCCCACCCGGGTGGTTTCAATCCCCGGGAGTTCGCACCGCTGTTTTGTCGGGCCCATGGTCACTTCGTACTGCGAAAATGGCATTGGGGCTGCTCCCACAATCCGGAGCAGGGTTTGAGGGGGGAAATTTAAACGTGTTGCCATTTCAACAATGAGATGGTTGATGGGGGAGGCTGAGCGGACTTGCAACGAAAGCCAGGGGGGACGAAGCGGGGTGCAAAACCATGGGAAGTGCGAACTCAGACCTCAGCCTTCCTCAGGGGGGCCCCCAACCCCGGGTAGCGTTTGGGGAAATTTCGGACGAAAAGGGTTCCAGCCATGGGGCCCAGGAAAGGGGATGTGCTCCGCCAACCAACTTAAGGGCGGCCAGAAAGATTTCGCCATTATCGCCCCCCAACCTTCCTTTGGCACAAGGTTTTTGTCACCCACCAAGCGCTGGGGTTCCTCGTTGCGGAAAGCCTCCACAGCTCCTGACCTGTTTGGGATGGTCCCCCCAAGCCCGTTTAAAATTTTCAAAAAGGCCCCATTTTCCCCTTGGGAAGTGACCCCCAAACCAAAAACCCTTTTGGGGGAAAAAAAACCCTGCACCATCCCGCGGTTTTGAAGAGCGTGCGCCGACCAGGAGCGTCACAAATATAGCCCTTGGCCGGTTTACTAGTCCACTGTCGGTGGGGGGATGGACTTTTGCGGACACAGTTTCGACAACGGCTTGAAATTTTAGATGACACGTGGCTGACCAGGGCAGGGAGGGTTTTTCGGCAAAAAAATGCTGCTCGGAAACGGGAAGGGGGGCGGGCCAAGGCCAAGACGGGCAAAACCCACTGTGTCCACCAAATGGAAAGGCAAATTTTTCCAAAGGCCAAAAGCCTGGAAAATTTCCCCGACTTTCACCCTTTTGGCTTTGGGGAGGGTTTTGGTTTAAAAGGGTTTTTTCTTCTGCCCCAAAACCCCGGGAAACAAAAGGGCGGCTGCTAGACTGGCCGCAGAAATTGGCGTGCAGGTCGTCAAACAGGGGGAAAGGGAAAAAGGGGGAAAGGTGGGCCCCTCGGGTGGTGCGGGGGTACCGGGGTTCCGACGGTGGGGGCCTTGAAGCGAGGCTGCCCCCTGATCAAAAACCTGAAGCCCAAGGGCAGCTGAGGAACCTTGGGGGTTGGCGGAGGAGAAGGAGGTGGAGACAGAGGGTGTGAAGGGTTGGAACCCCGGCCCATCGGGGTGGTTTTTTTTGCCAAGTTTTCCCCTCCTTTTCCAACAATGCAAAACACTGCATGTGAACCCAACATGTTGGTGGTGGTTAAACACCTAAGATTCTTGCCTCTTCGATACGTTTTACGGCAAAGGCGGCATATAACATCGCTGGGGGAACCAGAGGCTTGCTCAAAGAAGGCCCAGGCTTGAGAGGTTCCCCGGACCTTTTTTACAGCGATAAGCGAGGAGCGGGAAATTTTCCCCCTGAAACCCTGGCTGGCGAATCAAAACAGCCCGGGTTTTTGCCCACCGCCCTCACCCTTTTTGAGGGGGGACCCGTAATTTACACTACCCCCCTCTCCTTCCCCTCCCTCCAGTGTGAAACGCTCGCAAAACAAAATTCTGCTGAAAAACCACGGGTGGATCCGCAATGTCGCATCATCATCATCAACAAGGGGACTTGGGGCGTCCTGACCCTTTCCGCATCCAGGGGCGCGGGGTACAACAAAACACTGAAGGTGAAGCCGACCGGCCCCGGGTTTTTTTCCAAAAAACCGCTTCCTTCTCCTCCTCGATGGCATCCCGTAACTGGGCGTCAGAGCAACAAAATCATCCTTTTGGCCCCTTTATCTTTTTAAAATGCCTCTTACCCCCAAAACCGGGATTTTGTCACCAAAAAAGGGCTTCAAAAAATGGATTAATTTACATGGGGGGTACAAAAGAATTTTACTATTTGGGGTGCCCTTTGCCTTCATTTGGGCGGAAAGGGTGAACTGATGAGACATTTTTGCCGGACTGGGGGGAGAAGGAGGAAACGCTGGGGTCAGGGTTTCATTTAAACCCCTGAAGGACAATTGGCGAAAAAGCTTTCGTTAAATGAAATTCACCCGGCCCTGACCCCGCAAGACAGGGCCCACGGGCCTCAACCCCACGATCCGCTGGGATGTGTTGTCCCCCAGCACGGGGAAAGGGGCACCTTTTCCCCTACCTCTACCGCCATGTCCCTACCCCCCTCTTGCTCGCTTACCACCGCCCTTTCCCCTCCAGGGTTCCCGAAAAAAAAATTTGAGAAGGGGATTGGAAAAATTTTTTTAAAATCCCCTTATTAAAAGACGGCAAATCACAGCTATTCTTAAAGCCCCTAATTTCCAAAAGGGCCCAAAAAGGGTTTGAAACGGGAAAAGTTTCACAATACCTGGAAATGCGGGCTGTGGGAAAATCAAAATAAGACCAAAAACCCAAAAATTTCTTTCCCTTTAGTCTCAGGGATTTACAAACCCGCCCAGTAGGACAAAGGAAATTTATATTTTTCAACAAAAAAATTTCAAGTTTCGCTATCCCGCGCCAAAATGAGATTCAACGCCCCAAAGAAACTAATTTAAAGTTTTAAAGGATTAGGGAAAATTTTGTTTTTTTTCAGAAAGACAAAAAGGAACAGTTGCCCAAAAATTTTTCTATCAGAAATTTTCCCTACAAATTTGGGTATTTGAAAAAAACTAGGGCCGCACCACGTGCAATAAAAGCTATTTAAAAACTATTGGAAAATAAAAGGGTATTTTTTTTCACTTATCAAATCAAACCCCCCAGTAACTACAAAAAAAGCGAATTTAAATTTTTAAATGCAAGGGCCTCTATTAAAAAAAGCTGGACTTTCGCAAAGGGGAAAAAAATACCTTCTGAAAAGTATACGGGTTTAAAATTTTAATTTCACCTAACAAATTTCAAACCGGGAGTAACACAAAATTTTTTTTTTATTCCAAATTTAAAAATGCAAAGGTTGGGTTTTAAAGAACAAAGCTGGACCCGCGCAAGGTGAAAAAAAACCTATAGAAAAAGGTTTTAAAGGAAAATTAAAAAAGGGAAAAATTTTTTTACCTCAAATACACCGGGAGTGACTACAAAATTGCTGTATTCAAAAATTTTTGTGCAAGGTTTCATTTATTAAAAAAAAAGCTGGAATGCGCCAAATTTAAAAAAAACCCCATTAAATTAAAACGGAAAAATAAAAGGTTATTTTTTTTTCACCCCCTAAATACCCGGGGCCTGACTAAAAAAAATTGCTGTATTCAAATTTTAAGGGGCAAGGGCCCATTAACAAAGCAGGGCTGCGCCACAGTTTAAAAAAACAACCAAAATAAAAAGAAATGTAAAAAAAGGGGAAAAAATAAAGGAAAAAAGGGATTAAATTTTTCAACCTTTTCAAACAAAAGCCCCCCAAGTGAAAAAATTAAAAAATTGCCCCTTTTTCAAAATTTTTAAAAATTTCAAGGTCCCTATAACAAAAAATTTACTGCCCCCAAAATGAAAAAAAAAACCTAACTGAAAAGTATACGGAAATAAAAGGTTATTTTTGCACCTTAAACAAAAACACCGGCAGTGACTACAAAAATTTCTTTTCAAATTTAAGTGCAATTTCCTCTAAGAAAAAAAGCTGGACTGGGGCCAAAAAAAAAGGATGGGGGAAAAAAAAAAAAAAAAATTCCTTTTTTGAAAATGTTAAAATTACGGAAATAAAAAAAAAAAAGGTATTTTTTTATTTTCACCTTTTCAAATAAACGGGAGTGACTTTCAAAAATTTTTTGTATTCAAATTTTAAATTCAAATGCCTCTATAACAAGCTGGGCTGCCCAAAGTAAAAAAAAAACCCATCTGAAATGAAAATGGAAAAATAAAATGTATTTTTTTTTCACCTATCAAAATACACCGGGGAATGACTACCAAAAATTTTAGTATTTTAAAAATTTTAAATGCCCAAAGGGGCCTCTATGAACAAAGCGGACTGCGCCAAAGTGAAAAAAAAAAAACCCCATATGAAATGATACGGAAAAATAAAAGGAATTTTTTTTCACCTATCAACCCCACCGCAAATGACCCACAAAATTGCTGTTTTTTAAAATTTTTGGCAAGGTGCCTCTATAACAAACTGGACTGCGCCGAAGGAAAAAAAAAAAACCTATCTGAAAATGTAAAACAAATAAAATTTATTTTTTCACTACAAATACACCCGGGAATACTACAAAATTGCGGATTCAAAATTTAAATGCAAGGGGGCCTCTATGAAGAAAGCTGGGAAAAGCGTCAAAGTGAAAAAAACACCAAACTGAAATGGGAACGGATAATAAAAGGGATTTTTTTCAACCTATCAAAAACACCGGCAAATGACTACCAAAAATTTAAATATTTTTAAATTTAAGTGCAAGGGAAATAAAGAACAAAGCAGGAAAAGCGCCAAAGTGAAAAAAAACAACCTAACTGAAATGAAAACGGGTAATAAAAGGTATTTTTTTTTAAACCAAACAAATACACCGGGGAATTTCTTTCAAAATTGCCGTATTCAAATTTAAGTGCAAGGGGCCCTATTAAAAAGCTGGACCCCAAAGAAAAAAAAAAACCCCAATGAAAAGGGATACGGATAATAAAAGAATTTTTTGCACCTATCAAATAAAAAACCGGCAAGTGAAACTAAACAAAAATGCTGAAAACAAAATTTAAGTGCAAAAAAAGGTTTCCCTTCCCCCCATGAACAAAAGGCTTTTAATGCCCGCCCAAAATGGGGGAAAAAAAAAAACACCAAACTGAACCCGTATAAAGGGGTAAAAAAAGTTGAGTTTTCCCCAACAAATACACCCGGGGTGACTACAAAATTGCGGATTCAAAATTAAGTTCAAGGGGGCCTCCCCATGAAAAAACAGGAAGCGCCCAAAATGAAAAAACACCTATCCCGAAATGTATACCCGGGTAATAAAATTTTTTTTTGCACCTATCCCCAAAAACACCGGCGTGACTACAAAATTGCAGTAAATTTAAATTTAAAATGAAAGGTGCCCCCCTTAAAAACAAAGCTGGGCGGGGCCCCAAAAAGAAAAAAAAACCCAAACTGAAATGTAAAAACAAAAATAAAATTTTTTTTTTTGGGACCCAAACCAAAAAACCGGCAATGACTACAAAATTGCTGGATTTTTTTTAAGTGCAAGGGGCCTTTTTGAACAAATTCCGACCCGCGCCAAATAAAAAAAAAAACCCAAAAATGAAATGTAAAAAGGAAATAAAAAAGGAAATTTTTGCACCTATCAAATACACCGGCAGTTTTTACAAAATTGCTGGATTCAAATTTTTGCAAGGTGCCTCTAAAGAACCAACAAGGCCGGAAAAAAATGCGTCAAAAAATTAGGAAAAAAAAGGGCTAAAACTTTTTCTTTGGAAATTTAAAAAAAAAAAAAAAAAGAAAAGGATAAAATAAAAAAGTATTTTTTTTCACCTATCAAATACAAACCGGGGAGTGGGCTACAAAATTGAGAATTCCAAAAAATTTTAAATGCAAGGTTCCCCCTTTGAACAAAGCGGGCTCGCCAAAGTGAAAAAAAAAAAACCTATCTGGGAATGTATAAAAAAAAAAGAAAAAAATTAAAAGTTTTTTTTTTTGCAACCTTTTTCAAAAAACACCGCCAAAATAAAAAAAATTTTGAAAATAGGGTTGTAAAATTTCCCCCAAAAAAAATTAAAAGGGTTTTTTTAAAGGGAAGGGCCCAAAAAAACATTCCCCAAATAAAAATTTTTCTAATAAAAATTTTTTTTTAAAAAAAAACCCGTTCAAAAAAGGCAAAAAAGGTTTCAAAAAAAGTTCTGGGCCAAGGAAAAAATCCACTTCCTTTAAAAAAAGCCCCTGTCCGGTTTTGTTCCTTTTTTGGGTTCGCCCCCCCGGGGCCCCCGGGCCTTCCCCTCCCCCCTTTGACCCCGTCGCGCTGTTTTCCCCCCCCCCCTTTAAATTTAAACTCCCCTAGCCTAGGTAACTAAAATCGCAAATCTCTAAACTACCTAAGTTCTAATGTTTTACAGCAAAAAACATAGTTTTTCCCGTGGGGAACAAATAGAACAATTTCGCGAAACCCGTTTGGGCAGAGACAGAGCACAAAAACCCCGTCCTACCCTAAATGGAAAACCACTGATTTAGAACAGGAAGGGGGTTTTTAAAGTAAAATGAGTCATGGATTTTCCCCCGCCAAAACGCAACCATTTCCCATCCCTCCTGACGTCGCACCAACCCCCGCCCAAACCCCCCCCTTTTCTCTAAGCTGATTTGCTGGCCCCAAAAAGACAGGAAGCCTGAAAAAAGGGGCCCTATTTAAAAATTAAAGCCAAATTTATTTCCCCCCTAAATTATCGCGTGATCGAAAAAAAACCGATAAAATAAAAACCGGCCGTTTCCCAAAATTTTGTCGATAATAATCGCTCAACACTAGTCGTGCTGCGCTCTAGGACAGGGATAGTCAATGTCCAGTACAACTAAAATGATGGTTCAAATAATACTGCCTTCTGGCACTTTTTAATTTGTGGGTCATGCAGGTTTAAGGGTCATGCTGTGGTACAGGACAGGGATAGTAAATAGTCTGTGACTTTTTTTCTGTGACTCTTGTTGCCTAATTGTCTTGCCTTAGATGTAGCACGTATCCAGTTTACTGTTGTGAATGTTAATTCCAGCTTCTCCACCCCTGTTTGGGTGTAAGAATGAAGCTCTTGTTCCTCTCCCATAGACTTTAATGGTCATCTGCGATAATCTACTATCGGCTATCGGCATGATAATTGCCGATATCGACTATCGATCCGATAATGAAAGTTGACACAATCGCTCATCACTACATGTCATATATGTGGTGGCAGCAAGAACATCCCAACGGGGAACACGGAGGTGCAGCTGTCAGGGCCGTAGTTATAGGGGGTGCAGTGGTAGCCTGGGCTGCCATCAGTCGTCTACTAACCGTTTCATGGCCACGTGTAGCTAAATCAATTGGGGCCCTCACCAATTAATACTTCCTATTTTTGAACATATCACTGGGCCCCTTTTTGATTAGGGCCATTGACAGGAGTACTGCTCTACTGGCACACCTGCTGGGTACCATGTGCCGTTTTCCAATACCAGTGTCTTCTTATGTTTCAAAGGGGCTTTTGGGACACCTCAGGATGCAGAGCCCCGTAGTGGCTGCTACCGCTGTACACCCTATAACTACGCCCCTGCCAGCTGAACCTACATCTTCCTCGTAAGGATGAATTTCTTGGGCCCTGGTGCAAAAAGTGAAATGGGGCTCCTGCCAGTTATCATGTACCTCAACCTCAAACAGTCACACTCCAAACTCCACTATGGTAAAGACTAAAGAGCTGTCAAAGGACACCAGAAACAAACTTGTAGCTGTAACGGATGAGTGGGTAAAGCGGGTAGTGGACCCACTGGACCACTGCCGGGCTTGCTCCGAGGGGGCGTAACTAAGTGGCCGTCGGGCATCTTCACAGAGCCTTTGATGGTAAGGTTGGCTGACCCCAACAGCCACCAGGTGCTACCTCAGAGCAGTCCGCAGCAGTGGCAGCTGACCAGACAGGCCAGAAGTGCCAAAGCTAGGCACCCACAGGATAAGGGAACAAGATAAAGCAGACTAGGAGTAGATATGTGTAGGTACAGAACAGACAAGGACAGGACTAAACAGATGCCAAGCAGGAAGGTTAAACGGAAGGCAAGGTACAAAACATAGACAGACTGGACAAGACCAAGAACATGACAAGAGACCAGCAGAGACTTAATCTAGGACTCAGGCAAGGAACCAATGCAAGAACACAGGCAGCAAACAAGGCAAGGAAACAGGAACAAGCAGAGACTCAAGCTAGGACTCAGGCAAGGGAACAAGGCATGACCAGGGCACGAACACAGAGAACGAGGCAAGGAAACTCACAGACATGGAAACAGGGACAAGCAGAAACAAGCTAGGAACTAAGGCATTAACATGGCAAAAAAGCTCACAGACAAAGATGCAGACAGACACATGAAAAACAACATGGAGACTAACCAAACATAGAGGATACCACAAGGACACAAACAAGACAGCGTGCGCACACCAGACCACTAACAAACAAGAAGACAACACACAGCAGCAGACTACAACAAGAGACAACAAGACACAAGGATCAGGCAGGGAGTGTTGAGAGGAGCAGGCTTATAAACCCACAGGTGGAAGGGGATTGGCAGAGGAAGCCCAACCCCGCTGCACACTGTGGGAATAAAGGAAGGGAAGATGTGGCCGCCGCCCTCTATAGAGCTACAATGAATCAGGGTAGCAGCCAAGATGGAGGAGCAGCATGGCCAGCACGGGAAAAGCCGCACAGCGACTGCAGGCGGCAAGCAGCGGCGTCAGGAACACACACGGCGACAGCAGAGGCCGCAGCGAAGGACAGGAACGCGGCACGGCGTGACAGTAGCCCTGCACCAGGCTGCTAAGATGGACTCTGGAATAGGCAAGCAGGTTGTTGTGTAGGAATCAACTGTGGGAGCAATAATTAGAAAATGTAAGACATACAAGACCATTGACAATCTCCCTCCTTCTGTGGCTCCACACAAGATCTCACCCCGTGGGGTCAAAATGATCACAAGAAAGTTGAGCAAAAATCCCAGAACCACACGGGGGGACCTAGTGAATGACCTGCAGAGAGCTGGGACCAACGTAACAAAGGCTACCATCAGTAACACACTACTCCGCCAAGTACTTGCAGTGACAGATGTGTCCCCCTGCTTAAGCCAGTACATGTCCAGGCTTGTCTGAATTTTGCTAGAGAACATTTGGATGATCCAGGAGAGTATTGGGAGAATGTCATATGGTCAGATGAAACCAAAGTAGAACTGTTTGGTAGAAACAGAAATAGATTTCCTTCTATAGAATATTTATTAACGGTATTTTCAACAGTAGCATGGCCCCAAACCAGCAAAAATGACCTTTATGATACTCAATAAAATTTTCAAGAAGAAATGAGTATTTGAAATAAGATAATTTTGAATAGGACATTTACTACCATTGTCTTTTACAGTAGCCTGTCCACGACAGCAGCAAAAATGACCTTCTAGACACTGAATAAAATTTTCAAGAAGAAATGGGTATTTGAATAAGATTTTTTTTTAAATAGGACATTTTCGAACAGTGTCTTTTACAGTAGCATGATCCCAAAATGAACAAGCAACCACTATGTGAAAGTAATTAGTTTGTATAGCAGATTTGCTAATGGTGTCTTCTGCAATAGCTCTACCCCCAAAACAGCAGAAATGAATAGGGACCTGTTGCCACAGAGTGTCTAACACTTGTTCCAGTAAAAATATGACCACAATGGTCATGCTGACAATACCATTGTCCAGACTGACCATTTTGGTGGCATTTTCAAAACTGTCAAGGATGGTAGAGAGATCCTTCTCCTGCATCCACTCTCTATGGCTCAACACCCCAGGGTCCGCACCACTGCTCGTGAGACCATACAACACTTCATACTGCATAATGGCATTATGCTGCTGCCACAATCGCTGGCGGGCGATGTGACGGGTGAAATTACAGCGTCTTGCCATATCAACAATAAGACGGTTGACGGGGAGGCCCAGATGATGCTGCAATGCTGCCAGTCATGCCGAAACACGATGCGAACGCCAGAAGTGTGAGCTAAGACCTCGAGACTTTCTCAGCAGACAGTCAAGACCCGGGTAGCGTTTGAGAAGTTTCTGCACAACCAGGTTCATGACGTGTGCCAGGCAAGGGAGGTCTAGTGATCCTAAGGGCGGCAAGGAGATTTTGTCCGTTGTCGCACACCATCTTGCCTGGCGCCTGGTTCTTAGCACCCAGCCACTGATTGGTCTGAGTGCTCAGAGCCATCCACAGCTCTTGACCTGTGTGTGACGGTCTCCAAGACAGTTTAAATTTTAAAGGGAGTGCCAAGTTTCTCTTGGCACTGATTTTACTCATGGAGGTTGAGGATTGGATCTGCACCATCCCTGCAGTGTGGAAGAGAATGACAGGACCCATCTTTCGGGAGGCACTGTCATCCACCAAACTCACCCAGTGAGCAGTCAGTGAGATGTAACGCCCTTGACCATGCTTACTAGTCCATGTGTCTGTAGTGAGATGGACTTTGGTGGATACAGATGCAGCCAACGCGCTGGAGATCTTTTGTGCAACGTGACTGGCCAGGTCAGGGATGGCTTTTCTGGAAAAGAAATGGCTGCTCGGCATCTGATATTGGGGGCATGCCAGGTCCATGACGTGGCAGAACCCATCTATGTCCACCAGACGGAAAGGCCCAGCTTTTCCCAAAGGGCCAACACCCTGGAAAATGCTGACATTCAGGCTTTTGGCTTTGGGATGTTAGGCTGAAAGCATTTCTTCTGCTCCCACACTTGGTACACAGAAGGCTGGCTGCCAAACTGTCTCGTACGGCGTGCAAGTCAGACTGATGGAAGGGGAAGGTGTAGGCTCTGTTGTTGGTGATGAGAAATCGTCCAACAGTGTCTGGGACTGGGGATGGTGCTTGCTCATGCTGCTCTGGCATATCGGCAGCAGAGGACCGCTTGGGCTTGAAGTTGGCGAAGGAGGGGAAGGAAGCAGCATAAGAAGTCACAATGGTTGGAAGCCCAGGATCTGTGGCCTCTTTTCTCCAAGTGACTCTTCCAAAGCAATTCATGCTTTACATGCATGTGCCTGTTCATGCTGGTGGTGTAACTCTTTATATTCTTAAATCGACTGACATGTTGAAAGCCAATCCGGCATATGACATCACTCGGCTAATCTGAGGCTTGATCGAAAAAGGCCCAGGCTTCATAAGTCCTGTACTTCTTCGACAGTGAAAACGTAGTAGAGGTGTTCCTGTTGCCACCACTGACCACTAGTGTTGAGCGATTATTATTGACAAAGTTGAAATCGGCACGGTTCTTATGTTGATCGGATTTTTTCGATCACGCGATAATTTAGGTGAAAATCTGTGCATAATCTATTAATATCGCGCCATTTTCAGCGCTTCCTGTCATTTTGGCGGCCAGCAAATCAGCTTAGAGAATTAGAGGGTGAGTTTTGTGTGCGACGTCATGACTGGATATGTATGGTTGCGATTGGCTGGAAAAATCACATGACTGGTGTTTATAGAAAGCCTTCTGTTCTGCCTCAGTGTGTGCCCGCATTCATAGGAGTAGACGTGGCTCTGTCTCTGTCCAAACAGCTCAGCAAAAATTGTTCTATTTGTTCACAAGACAACTATGCTTTTAGCTGTGAACATTAGAACTTAGGAGATTAGAGATTTGCTGATTTTAGGTAGTTCGGCTGAGAATTTTAAAGGAGCATCTCGCCCTGTAACGTCACGGGTGGAGCGGGGGGGGGCCGCGGGCGAACACAGACAAGCTCTTTAAAGGATACTGGATATTGTGCAGCCCAGACTTTGTTTAGACATTGCATTGCAATGGCTTTTTATTAACAGTTTTCCGTTGAAATATTACTTGTATGTTGGGTAGCCTAAACCTTATATTAGGATACGATCTTTTCTAGTAACTGCAGGTGTATTTGTTAGGTGCCAAACTCCACTTTTATTATCCGTATACCTTTCAGATAGGTGTTTTTTCATTTTGCCGCAGTCCAGCTTTGTTGATAGAGGCACCTTGCACTTAAATTTGAATACACCAATTTTGTAGTCACCGCAGGTGTATTTGTTAGGTGCAAAACTCCACTTTTATTATCCGTATACCTTTCAGATAGGTGTTTTTTCATTTTGGCGCAGTCCAGCTTTGTTAATAGAGGCACCTTGCACTTAAATTTGAATGCAGCAATTTTGTCGTCACCGGAGGTGTAATTTTAGGTGCAAAAAATACCGTTTATTATCCGTATACATTTCAGATAGGTGTTTTTTCACTTTTGGGCAGGCCAGCTTTGTTGATAGAGGCACCTTGCACTTAAATTTGAATACAGCAATTTTGTCGTCACCGGCAGGTGTATTTTTAGGTGAAAAAAAATTTCCGTTTATTATCCGTATACATTTCAGTTGGGTTTGTTTTTCCATTTTGGGCGGGCCAGCTTTGGTTGATAGAGGCACCTTCCCACTTTAAATTTGAATACAGCAATTTTGTCATCACCGCAGGTGTATTTTTAGGTGCAAAAAATACCGTTTATTCTCCGTATACATTTAGATAGGTTTTTTTTCCCATTTTTGGGCAGTCCAGTTTTGTTGATAGACGCACCTTGCACTTAAATTTAATACAGCATTTTGTTTTGATTTGAGGGATTTGGAATAGCTGTGATTTGCCGATTTAATAAGGGACTTTCCAAAACTCTTCCATACCTTCTCAAATTTTAATCTATGTTAACAAGGAGCGAAATGCAGGTGGTAGCGTGCAAAGGGGGGTTAGGACATGGAGGTAGAGGTACGAGATAATGTCAACCTTCCAGTGCTGGCGACAACACGCATGCCAGCGGATCGTCGGTTGCAGGACCATCAGGCCTGTCATCGCTGGGTCAGGGCCCTATGAATCTAGGTAACGAACAGCGTCGCCAATCGGTTCTTCAGTGGTTAATGCAACCTGCATCCAGTAGTCTTACCTCGTCGTCCTCCCAGTCACGGCCACAAATGTCGTCATCAGCATCATCAGCATCCGTCCAACATGAAGTGAAGGCAGCCCAAATGTCAACTCGTGTACCCACCACTGTGGATAATCCATTTTCTGAAGACCTCTTCAATGACAAAATGCGGTTGGGGTCAGAAGGCATGTTAAAAGATCAAGAGGCCAAAAAGGATGATTTTGTCTGCTCTGACGCCCAGTTACTGATGCCATCAGAGGAGGAGAAGGAAGCCGGTCAATCGGCAAAATCGCCTTGCAGTGCCTCTTGCTTGTAGCCCGAAGCTCCTGGATGTAGAAAGTCAGGACGACCAAGTCACCTGTGTTGATGATGATGATGATGATGACGACATTGCGGATCCATCATGGTCTTTTCCGCAGAATTTGCTTGCGAGCGCTTCATCACTGGACGAGGAGGAAGACGATGGGGTAGTGTCAATACAGGTCCCGCCTCAAAAAGGGAGGGGTCGCAGAAGTCCGTGATATGATTCCGCCAGCCACGGTCAGCGGAAACCCCCCTCCCCGCTTATCACCGTCAAAAAGGTCCAGGACCCCTCAAGCTGGGCCTTCTTTGAGCAAGCCTTGATTCACCCCGCGATGTCATATGCCGCCTTTGCCGTAAAGCATCAGTAGAGGCAAGAATCTTAGGTGTTTAACCACCACCCAAAATGTCTAGTCAACATGCAGCGATTTATGGTTGAAATGGAGGCAACACTTGGCCAAAAAAAAGCCACACCGATGCCGGGCCTTCCAAACCACTGTCAAAACCCTCTGTCTCCGCCTCCCCTTTCCCCCGCCACCACCCCCAAAAAAGTTCCTCAAGCTGCCCATGTCTCTCAGAGTCATGATCAGGGATGGCCTCCGCTTCAGCCCCCACCCTCGCCCGGTACCACCAGCACACAGAGACCCATCCTACCCCCTTTTCCTTCCGCAGTTTGACGACCTGCACGCCGTACAACGGCCAGTCTAGCAGCCAGCCTTCTGTCTTCCAGGTTTGGGAGCAGAAGAAAACTTTAACCCCAAAACCCTCCCAAAGCCAAAAGCCTGAATGTCGGCATTGCCAGGCTTTTGGCTTGGAAATGTGCCTTTCCGTCTGGTTGACACAGTTGGGTTCCGCCCCTTCATGGCCCTTTTCCTGCCCCAATCCAAGATGCGAGCAGGCATTTCTTTGCCAGAAAGCCCTCCCCGCCCCGGCCAGCCCCGTGTCATCTAAATTTCAAGCGCATTGTCTGCATCTGTGTCCGGAAAAGTCCATCTGACCCCCGACACTGGACTAGTAAGCCGGCCAGCCATATATCTCTGTGACAGCTCCCCTGGGTGAGCTGGGTGGATGTCTTTTGGGGGTGATGGTGGCTCTCAGGCTCGGCGCACGCTCTTCAAGGCCGCAGGGATGGTGCAGGGCTCTTTCCCCCAAGGTCCTCTGGTGGCATCACGTGCCCCGAGACACCAGGCCGTGTTGAAATTAATCTGTCTTGGAGACCTCCACACACAGGTCAGGAGCTGTGGGCGGCTCTCCGCAACAGAGACCGAGCGCTGGCTGGGTGTGACAAGAACCTTGTGCCAGGCAGGTGGTGTGCGATAAGGGCGAAATTGCTGGCCCACTTAAGATCGGTAGGCTTGAGCACATCCCTTGCCAGGCACTCTGAACTCGTCGTCCAGAAATTTCTAAAGCGCTACCGGGTCTGGGACTGCCTGCTGAGGGAAAGGGTCGAGGTCTGAGTTCGGACTTCCGCCGTTCGCAACCTGCTTCGTCCCTTCGTCCCTGCTGCGTTGCAGCGTCAGCTCGGCCTCTCCGTCAACCGTCTCATTGTTGACGTGGCAACACGCTGGAATTCACCCTCCACAGCTCCAGTATATTGGTGGCACGCAGCGGCAATGCCATTACGCAGTACGAACGTGAACATGGCCTGACCAAGCAGCGGTGCGGACCTCGGGGTGTTTGGAGCCACGAGTGTGGAGGCAGGTGAAAGAGCTCTGCACCATTCTTGCCAGTTTGAAGAAGCCACAAAATGGTCAGTGCGGTCAATGCCTTGTCAGCATGCCCATGCGTGGTGTTCTTAGTTCTGGAATGGATTCGTGGTGACACTCTGAACATCAGGTTCCACAGCGTCGGTAGGGAGGAGATGGACACAGGATGCGGACTCGGTGCCTTTCTCTCCGTCGAATCCACAAGGTAGACAGTTTTACAATTTTTTCGGTCTTCATTAGGCAGAGTGGTTCGGGGTCCAGGGCTAGTGCAAGGCGGCCGCCTCAGCTCTCAGGGTGCATCATCTCAGGCAAGTCAGGGCCCTGTGTTGATGAAGCTGTGCGGAGGAAGCGGAGAGGAGGAGGGGAGGAGGAGGTATTCCTGACACGACGTTACCGTCGTCCCTGCCTTGGCAAGAGGTTGGCGCTGAAGATTTGAGGCCGAGGAGGAAAGATGAGGAGATCAGTTTGCTAGTGCCCCTCGACACAGAGGCTTGAGAAATCAAGGCCCCATCTCTCACATGAGTGCTTGAATGCTCCATATCCTCCAACATGCTCCTCGCATTAAGGCCATCAAAATGAACAACAGTTACTGGGTGGCCACCCCCCTGGATCCCCGGTACAAAACAAAACTCAGCACTTTTCCTTCCACCACCCAAATAGAGAGTAAAATGTAGGAAATTGGAGACCTTGCTGACTTGATCAAACTGGAGACATCTGTTGGTCTGTTCACGTTCCTCAAATGTTCACGGTGGGAACAACATCAGCGGACGTGACAGGGTATAGTGCCAAGTGCCGTGTAAGCGGCAGCAGCAGCAGCAGGCAAGGTGGCAGAAGCCTAATGTGTGAACTCTGGCAATTGTATTTACCTACCTCACCTAACGCATGCAATACAGGGTCACATCCAACACACAAGAGACCAGCTTAAGAATCATGGTGCACGACTATAGCGTGCTCAACCCGATGTTGTTGTATGTGTTCCGGACCCATAGGCTCATGGGTTATCCAAAAAGGGGATGAATGGCCCAGCTCGCTCGCCACGCCATAGAGGTGTGGTCCTGCCCAGCAGCCAGTGTCATATCTGAGCGGACCTTCCGCACAGCTGGAGGAGGATTCTTACAGGACAAAACGCATCCGGCTTTCACAGATAATGTGGATCATTTGACTTTCATCAAGAGAATCAGGCATGGGGGGGGGTGAGGGGGGGGGATCTCTGATTGATGTTGTGGCCCAATTGCCGAGGTTCACGATAGTTGCGGGTCTATTCACATTCTCTTCAAACAGAAAATTGGTCCTCTTGAAATAGTGTTTTTTTTAAATGATCATTTCGTACTGCAATTTTTATTCTCTTTTCCCAACAGTTCATTTTGTGGTTTTGCTGTGAGGAGACTGTAAAAAGACCAGCAAGGGTTTCATGAAACACCGTATACATTTACTCACTTTATCTTTAGAAGTTTCGCATTGTCAAGGTTTTGAGGTCAGTGTGCTGTGAGATATCAGCTATAATTATGGTACTTTGGAACAGAAATGTGCTTCTAAGTGGCATTTCTTCTCACAATTTTTAAATAGTGCTGAGACGCCACATTATACTTTTTTGGGGGTCATGTTGCTGTGAGATACAGCATTAATCATGGTCCTTTGGGAACAGAAATGTGGCTTTTGAGTGGCATTTCTCCCTCACAATTTTAACAGTGGCTGAGAAGTATTTTATAATTTTTGGGGTCATGCTGATTTGAAATTGCAGAAACACTACGGGTCCAATTCTAAAAATTTTGTTTCTAAACAGACATTTGTTCTTCACCTATTTCAAAAAAGTGGCTTCAAGGGTCATGTTTTGAATTTGTGGGGGATATTTGCTGTGAAATGCAGCAAGACTACAGGTCCTATTGTAAAAAAAATGTGGTTTCTAACAGACATTTGTTCTTTCACAATTGTCAGAGTAGCTCAAGGGTGATGGTGCTGTCAGAAAACAGGAATAGATAGGACACTGTTAATGGACACATTATTGCAAAGATGATTGTTTTTGCAAAGATCTTTAACTTAGCTAGCAATCCCCTGTATTGAGACAACATTTAGTACAATTAAAAAGAGGAAAAAAAGGACATGGTGGGATTCCATCCGATTTTAAAAATGGTTTTTCTTGAATTTAAACTACTAAAAAACTTGCATGTACAAATAGCTGGTAAAAAAATTCTCTGAATGTACAAGGGAGGTACAGGAAGACTTGATCAGATGTAGGTTTATTCAGATGACATGGAGTATGGAGGCACGGGACAGAGAACAAAGAACAACACAAAGACATTGTCCTCCAGCCGTTGAGGATACTGAGAAAAAGAATGCCAAGAACAAGGGCACCTGGGTGTAACAGGAGCGTTAACCCGTATTCAAGTGAAGTCAACATTGGTCCGCACTCATACGGAGGGGCAACGCTACCCAGGTCTTGCCTGTGTATGAGGAAGACTGGAGGGTCTACTCACATTCCGCACTTGCTCAGCACGTCTGTTTTCGTTGCTGCGTCATAAGGGCATTTTTTACCGTGTAATAGATGAAGGACGCCAGCCTGGGCTCTCACCGCACCACTGTAACTTGGCCCTGGCAGCTGGACCTCCGTGTTAACAGATGGCTGTCGGCAGCACTAGCCTTTTCCACATTAGGGACGGGCAAGCAGGAGAGCTTCAATTTCTCTAAAAAAGCAGGATTTGAAAAAGGTGATTTCTGTGAGCGTTAGTAAGGCTGTGTCAAAAGGGCTCAGGGTCTGGACACAAATTGCACAATTTGAGGCTTAAAATTTTCGGGGGCTGGAGGTCACTATGGGGTTGCATCATTTGATTCTCCAGGGGATGGTTCTGTCCCTAATCATGAAGAAGGATTTGGAGGGTTATAATGAAACCATTGGAATTGATTGGTTGAATCAGTTCAGAAGCCTGGGAGGGCAATGTCTTCTCAACTAAGAAGTGTTTTGTGATGAGTAGGTCTTCATATTACTTATGGGCGGTGCGGGGACGAATTAACACTCTACACGTGTACATAATACCTTTAAAAACTGCAGGTGAGGGGTGTATATGTTGTATGTTATCACACTTGAAGAAAAAAAGAACAATGTTAATAATGTAAAAACTATAAATAAAATTTCCCTAAATAAATTCTGTACACAATATCAGTTACCAAAAAATATACTAGTGACAGTCACTGTACAAATTAGCATAGTGCCCACTTTGTGTCTGTGGTTCTAAACAGGTTTAGGGGTCAGGCTTGTGGCCCAGGACCGGTATAGGCTGATGTCAGTGAAATAAAAGGTGGTTGAAAGACTCCTTTTTCCGGCACTTTTTAAATGTGGGGGTCATGAGGTTTGGGGCTATGCTGTGGCCCAGGGGACAGGTATAGTCAATGTCCAGTGAAACTAACATGGTGTGTTGAATAAGACTCCCTATTTCCGGCATTTTTAATCTGTGGTGTTAGACAGGTTTAATGGGTTATTTGGGTACAGGACAGATATAGTTAATGTTCCAGTTCACTAAAATGGTGGTTCAAAGACTCTTTTTCCCAGCACTTTTTTAATCTGTGGGGTCAGGACAGGGTTAATGGTCATATACTGTGGTAAGAACAGGTAATGTTCATGTCAGTTCATACGAAAAAAAATGGTGTTGAAAGACTCTGTTCCCAGCACTTTTTAAATCGTGGGTCAGACAGGTTTAATGGTCATTCTTGCGGTCCGGACAGTAATAGTCAATGTCCAGTTCAACTACAATGGTGGTTCAAAGTCTCCTTTTCCCAGGCACTTTTTAAGCTGTGGATCAAAACAGGTTTAATGGTCATACTGCGGTACAGGACAGATATAGTCAATGTCCAGTTTCAAAACTAAATGGTGGTTGAAAGACTCCTTTTTCCGGCACTTTTTAATCTGGGGTCCACTGCAGGTTTGGAGGCTCATGCTGCGTTCCAGGACAGGGATATTCAATGTTCCTTTCAGGTAAAATGGTTGGTTCAAATATACTGCCTTTGCCACTTTTTAATTTGTGGGGGTCATGCAGGTTAAGGGTCATGCTGTGGTGCCAAGACAGGAATAGTGAATGGTCTGTGGATTTTTTTTCTGTGGCTTTATAACCTAAGTGTGTTGTTTTAAGATGTAGCTCGTATTCCATTTGACTGTTGTGGATGTTAATTCCAGGCTGTCTCCTCCTCCTTGGGGTGTAGAATGAAAGTGTGTTCCTATCCCATAGACTTTATTGGGTCGATGGGCGATAATCTATTTATCGACTTCTATCGGATTATCTTATTGATAATTGCCAATATTCGGACCCAATGTTTTTTTTCGGCTCATCAATAAATGAGTACCCCACGCAGGACTAAAGAGTCGTCGGACTTCCAGTCGCGCCTACACTAGTTTCCTGCCAGTTTCGGGAGGCGGAGGAAAGTGCCTGCTTATGCAGCAAATTCCAGGGAGGTCACCTTCTGCAGAGCAGCCCGCATTATTGGCTGCGCGGGCCTCTTTTTCAATCGACTCCGAGTTTTGATTAGGGTGCTCTCGAGCACACATTGTAAGGCTTCCCACTTCATCGTGGGATGGTGTGGGGTTCGTGTTCGTGATTCTGAGAGAAAGAGAAAGTGTTCAAGCTCGTTGCAAGTCCGCCAGACAGACGGAGTCAGCTAATAAAGATTCATTCAGCGCAAGATTTTGGTCTGACTGATGAAGCGGGGAAAATGAATGGAAGGCTACCACGGGCGGCGTGATCGGTCCAAAGGAACACTACCAATCGATGTGAATCTCAGCCAAGAGAGGGCCGTGTGCTGCACAAGGACATAGTCAATCCAACTATACGTATTGTGAGGGTGGGAGAAGAAGCTATAATCCCTATCCTGGGGATGTTGCATCCGCCACCCGTCACAAAGCTGAAACCGAAGGAAAGCCCTTTTGACCTTCTTGATGGCCGAATAGGTTATGGAGGAACGACCGGAAGAGTTATCCAGGACGGGGTCTAAAGTGAGATTAAGATCTCCACAAATTAGTTAAGTGTGCCGGGCATGGGAATGCAACATGTCCAGAACTTTTAATAAGAAGTAAACCTGCCCCTGGATAGGGAAGAATAAACATTTACTATCGGTAAACGCTGCCCTTGAATGGAAAGAGTCAGAATCAGGTATCTCGCCTCCCCATCAATGACGTAATTCACGACCTGATGTGGTAGAGACTTATGAATAGCAATTGCAACTCCCTTAATTTTAGCATGAGGGTAATTGGCAAAATGCCAATGGGTATAGTATCTATTTTTAATAGTCAGAGTAAGGTCCGACTTAAAGTGGGTTTCTTGAAAACACACTATCTGTGTTCTCTTACGATGAAAATGGTAAAGTATCTGAGCACGCTTGACAGGGTTGTTGAGACCCTTAGCGTTGAATGACGCTATCTGAAGGTCCCCCATGTAAAGCACTGCAAGAAAGGTAGTGATACAGCCAAATCCCGGGGTCCACCGAGCCACAGGGAAGGGACAGGAGGCACAAGCGGAAGGGAGACAAAATACAAAAGAAACAACACAAAACAAGTAAACTGAACCTGAGGCAGGAGGGGAGACCCTGCCAACCATACTAAACAACCTATAACTAACCAGGGAGTACACCGAGCCAGCAGGTGGCGCTGGGGGACTCCCAAACCTATTGGGGTAGCGCGGAAAACAGGCATGTTACAAAAACAGCTCCTAAAAGATATAGAAATACAGTAAAGATGCTATCAACATCCGAATTAACAAATGAATTGAGACCTACTCTGATGAGAATATGGGTACTCACAGAGGCAAAGGACTATACCAGAAACCGGGCCTTCTGAAATTAACTAGACGGGACCCTAATAGAGGAATCGGCACCTGAGACCAAGTACGTTTTGCGCCTGGGCAGCCTAGGCTCCCACAGCCTCCTGGGTGGGAGACCCAGCGCAACTGGATCCATGACCGTGGCCCCCATCGAGGCAGTAGCACCAGCTCCCCCAGAGATGGGGGGTCCAGATGGCCAAGCCGGGAGGGAAACATCAGTAATCTGTAAATCTGTCAGGAATCTTGGGAGATCCTCCGGAGTGCGCAAAGTGTAGGTTTGGCCCTCGTGACGAACAATAAGAGCGAACGGGAACCCCCACCTATACGGGATACTCCTCTCCCTAAGAACATTGAGCACAGGTTTCAACATTGCTCGCTGCGCTAGGGTGTGACGTGACAAATCCGGGTAAATTTGCAGGGTTTGGCCATTGTATACAGGAATTTGCCCCCTACGAAGGCGCTGCATTATGTCCTCTTTGAGAACAAAAAAGTGCACCCGGCAGATAACATCTCTGGGACGTTGGGGATCGTTGGTGGCGGGACGAAGGGCCCTATGCACTCTATCCAGCTCAATAAACGTGTTCAAGGGCCGCTCTAATATTTTGTTAAAGATGGCAGAAACAGTTGAGCAGAGTTCTAAAGTCCCCACTGATTCCGGGAGACCACAGATCCTGAGATTATTTCTACGACCCCTATTCTCCACGTCATCTAAGTGCTGCTGCAAATGGAATAACTGGGCTGAATGAGACTGGACCACTTCTTGCAGGGCTACTAAAGAAGAAGAGGTGGAGTCCTGAGCTTGGTGCAGGGTATCTACCCTGGTCGAGGTTGTAGAGAGGTCCGTGCGCAAGTTGACAAGCTCCTGTCTGTGCTCCTCTAACATCCGTGAAGCCATGGAAAAAATGTCCTGACGTGTAGGCAGGGTTTGGATTAGACTTTGGAGATCAGCAAAAGTGACAAGACTGCTACCTACAGGGGACGAGGGCCTTGCAGACAACGGGGGTGAAGCGTGGACTGCAACCTGCCTGGGGGAACTACTGACCGAGTCCCTGTCCTGGGGGTTGAGGACTGATGATGAGCTATTGGAGCTAATATGAGAGTTCAAGTCCCGAGACAGGGTGTGATCACTGACATTACTGTGGGAATCTAGAGAGAAGGTGCAGAGGTCCCTGAGTAGACAAAGGTTGGGACCCATGAGTGGTGGACTGGAGCTTGTTTTCAGGTGTTGTAGTCCAAGAAGACCCTGTGGACCATGCAGGCGAGTGCATAGTCCCCCCCTTCCTGGGAGAAGCAGATGCAACACCACAGCTGAGTGACGAGGCAATAGTCCAAGAGGGAGGTCCCTCATCCATCAGGAGTGCCGGGTTCGGGGGACATAGTCCTGAGGTTGCAGTACCTCTAACAGTCATTGGTGGTGTTGGTGGCAGTATCCTGGGTTGACTGCGAGGGGAGCCAGTTGAGGCACCTCTCAGAGGCATGGTGTGAGCGCCGGCCAAATCTAAGGCACCCCTCAGTAGAGCACCCGAGGACGAGTCCATGTATGGAGGTCGTGGTTCCAAACCGGAGGTGGGGGTTTGTGGGGATAGGAGCATGCCCCTTGAGTCCATCGGTAGGACCCCCCCTGTTTGGGACACATCAACAGACCCCTGACCATCTCCCCTCACACAGAGCCCAGGGGAGGAGAGTATATCTTCCTGGGGCACTGACCTTCATCTGGATCTGCTGTGGGCCCCGGTGTCTGTTGGAGTGGCACTGAAGCAGACACCCATCCTCCTGAGCCCGGCACCAGTGAGCCTGTTGTGGGTGCCGGTGCAGGAAAGTCCTCAGAGAGCGCAGCTCCCAAGTCCGAGGCTCCTGCTGCATCCCCGATGGTGTGGATGGAAAGGACGCAGCATGTCCCGGCCCAGCCGCGCCGTCCTGTGGATGCGGCGGAGGCATGCAGTGTGCGCTCTTCATAAGCTCCTGCTGCGGCCCCGTTGGCGCGGAGGGAGAAGGCGCCTGTCCCAATCCGACTGTCCTGCCTTGCGGGCACAGCGAAGCCGCGTGGTGTGCGCCTGCCAGAGGTGCCTGCTGTGTCCCCGACATTGCAGAAGAAGCTGGCGCTGCACGGCTTGTGGTAGGCTCACCCGTCTTGCGCCCCATCCTGGGTTGCACCGCGGGCTGGGACACTGAAGCCTGAAGTGCCGCTCTCCCTGCAGGGATGGCGGCGGGATCAGAGGATGCTGGCTCAGCTGCGGGGGCCCAGGATTCCAGCCTACGATGACCGGAGCGGGTTGCAGGTAAGGCAGGCTGCAGAGATGACAGCTGCACAGGGAGAGGAGCCGCATTAGCCGGGACGCCATCTTGAGAGGCCTCACTGCGGGAGTCGTCCTGTGGCATCAGGGCGGAATAACGCCCGAAGTATTGGCCTATGACACCCTGATTCGGGTCAGGGGTGGCCAGGGGATCCTTCTTTGTTCTTTTAGTGGATTTGCCCATGAGTACCCGCTAATGGAGTCGGATGGAGCCAGAAAATGTGGAGGAGCTCTCAAGGCTGCTTCCTCACACGGCCATGTCAAGCCACGCCTCCCCCAATTTCAATATTTTTAACAAATTCTTGAAACCTGCAGTTTTCCCTTTGGCCACTAGGCCCAGTAGCAGTCTAACACTTCCTGCTCTATTGAGAAAGCCTTTCAGTAGTCTGCTCATTATCAGTACAAGTAGGGTTACACTGAAAGGTGACCCCAATGTGCATAGATAACAGAGGATTCACTATTCACTATAGGAGATGTCACAGCTCCCCCTCTCCCTGCCTAGAAAGCTCTCCTATAGAAGTCAATGGGTCTGCTCCTGTTCACAGGCTCCTATGTGCATGAAGCTGCTGTAAAGCATCTCTCTAAAAGCTGTTAAAAGCAGCTCAGACAAGAAAGCTGTCGTCATAATCACATACAGACAACCAGAGAAATCTACAATCAGAAAATAAAAAAGCTAAGAAGAAAAGAAGATGCATCAGTCATTTGTTTTAATTAGTAAAAAAAAAATATGGTGACGGATTCCCTTTAAGTGCAGTAGATTCTCAGCTCTAAGGGATGTGCCAGGAGGTGAAATAAGTTTTTGTCCTGGTGCGATTCCAGAGGGTGAGCTCCGAGGCAGCCGCAAGGGGGGACACAATCCCTTTCCCTGAGCCAGAGTAATGTAATGTACCTGACTGACTTCCCAGATACCAGGTTGTGGCCCAAAGCATCATCATTAGTTCATGTTTTATATCTGGAGCATCTATCACATTCCCTCATAAAGCAAACACATTGTGTCCCTTGTCTCTTTGTGAGGAAGGTCCTTTATTCTTGGAATAGCCTTCATGTTGGGACTGTGGGTTGCAGCCAGGATGATTGGTAGAAGAAAGTTGGCGACTACCTAAGGTGCCACTTCATCCTGCAAGGAAGGGAGCACATGGAGGCATGTTATGGGCGGAATTTTCCATTGGGGGGTTGCTATATGATTTATTTGCCTGGGGCACCAGAATGCCTTGTCCCAGCCCTGTGTAGAAGGGGGATAAAATGGAGTCCCACTCTGTCGGCTGCAAGTTTGCAAGCACCTTATTAACAAAATTAGTAGTATTGGGAAATAGTTGCTGGAGCTCAGAGATCGTGTATACTTTCCGGGAATGAGGATTTACAAAGTGTTGCATTTGGTGTAGACCGTGGTGGTGCCAAAATTAACCCCTTCCCGACATTGGATGTATGCATTACAGGCAAGCCGCGCCGAGCGGGACATAGGACCAGCGGTAAATTACCGTTGGCCTCATGCCACATCACCCATGGCCGGAGTGAGCTACAGCCATGGGGGATTAACCTATTGCAATATTTTCTTCACCCTGCCTTCGAAAAAAACGGGTTTAAAACCGATCAAAAAGTCTTGTCCCCCCTAGAAATGATACCCTAAAAACGTCAACTCAACCTGCAAAAAACAAGCCTGTACACAGCTCTGTACACAGAAATATAAAAAAGGTATGGCTCTCAGACTATGGCGATGCAAAAACGTATTTTCCTTTTTGAATAAAAGTGTTTTTATTGTCTAAAAGCAGTAAAACATAAAAAATATAAAAAAATGTTATCACTGTAATCATATAGACCTGCTGAGTAAAGTTAGGATGTCATTTATACCACACGGTAACCGCTGTAAAAAATAAAATTAAAAAATACTACCAGGAATGCTGTATTTTGTTCAAAATGCTTCACAAAAACCTTAATAAAAAGTGTTCAAAGCATCATATGCACCCCATAATGGTACAAATAAAAACATCAACCCATCCCACAAAAAACAAGCCCATAATCAGCTTCGTATACAGAAAACTGAAAAAGTTATGGCTATCAGAATAGGACAACATAAAAACACCATTTTTTTATAGACCTATTTCTATTGTGTAAAAGTAATAAAACATAAAAAAACTATATAAAATGTATACCTTTGCAATTGCACCGACCCCCATAGTAAAGTTATCATGTCATTTACACTGCATGGCGAACGCTGTAAAATTGAAGCCCAAAAGACAATGGCGGAACTGCATTTTGTCCACCCATTTTCATGGCCCAATGCTAAAAAAAACTATGGAACACCTGTGCGCCCAAAATCCACAATACACCCCTAGATGAGATCCCTGAGAGTTGTTGAATCCAAAATGGGGCGACTTCTGGAAGGTTTCACCTGTTCTGGTACTTTGGGGGCTTTGCAAATGCGACATGGCCCCACCAAAATCTGCGTTCCAAAAGCCAAATAACACTACCTTCCTTATACGCCCTGCCATGCACCCAAACAGCAGTTTACACCCACATGTAGGGTATTGCCGAACTTGGAAGAAATTGTGTAACAAAATTTTGGGTGCTTTTTTTTTACCAGGATTCCTTGTAAAAATGAAACATTTTCAGCTCAAATTGCAGATTGTTGGAAAACATTTTTTTTTTAATTTTCACAGCCTAACGCTAAAAATTTTTGTGACACACCTGTGGGGGGTCGATATACTCACTACACCCCTGAATATATTCCTTAAAGGGTATAGTTCCCAATATGGGGTCTTTTTAGGGGTGTTTATTAAGTTTTAGAACCTTAGGGCATCCACAAACCTGAAATGGCGCCTAAATTAAATGTAATGAAAATGAGACCCCAGAGTCCAGTAGCTGCTCCCCCTATTCTGGGGCTTGTGGTTGAGCCAAATACCGCTTTAGGGCCACATATGGGAGATCTCTGAACACAGCAATATCTGGGGAATCAATATTAAGTTGCATTTCACTGATCACATTTACCGTATTCTTGTGAATAATGGATAAAAATTGAAAATCTGCAAAAAAAGGGAAATTTTGAAATTTCACTTCCACTTTACTTTAATTCCTGTGAAAAACCTAATGGTTTAATAAACTTCCTAAATGCTGTTTTAAATACTTTAAGGGGTGTAGTTTCTTATATGAAGTCCTTTATGGGGGTATCTAACATACAGGCCCCTCAAAGTCACGTTAGAACTGGACTGGTTCCTAAAAAAATGTATATTGCAAATTTTCTTGAAAATTTGAAAATTACTACAAAATTTCTAAGCCCCCTAATGTCGTAAAAAAAAAAAGACATTTAAAAAAATGATGCCAACCTACAGCAGACATATGGTAGATGCTAGTTATAACTATTTTGAGTGGAACTATGTCTTACATGCAGACATTTTTGAAGTTTGAAATTGGTAAATTTTTCACGATACTTTGATATTTTTCACAAATAAACAAGCATCTTTGGACCAAAATTTCTTACTATCTTAAAGCACAATGTGTTATGAGAAAACAGTCTCTGAATCACATGGATAGGTTACAGTGACATAAAGTGACACATGCCAGATTTAAAAAATGTGGCTCTGTCAGAGAAGCCAAAACTGGCTGCGGCGGTAAGGGGTTAAACTGCCAATAACCTACCTATGAGGGACATTAAACTGCCTATACCTGTCTATGGGGGACATTAAACTGCCTATACCTGTCTATGGGGGATATAAAACTGCCTATACCTGTCTATGGGGGATATTAAACTGCCTATACCTGTCTATGGGGGACATTAAACTGCCTATACCTGTCTATGGGGGACATTAAACTGCCTATACCTGTCTATGTAATTTTATTGGTATCCATTTTAATTTTTTTAATTCACCAGTAGCCGCTGCATTTTCCACCCTAGGCTTATACTCGAGTCAATAAGTTTTCCCATTTTTTTGTGGCAAAAGTAGGTGCCTCGGCTTATACTCGGGTCGGCTTATACTCAAGTATATACGGTACATTTTTTTTCACATTTTGCCCCACTTAGAAATTTTTGGTCGTTCCCCAGTATGTTCTACGGTAATATGAATAACACCATTAGAAAGTACATCTGTGTCTATGTAGGTGGAAAAAAATGTCTATAAAGGAGGAAAAAAATTTAGAGCCATATTTTTATGACTGTTCGTCAGGAAGGGGTTAACATTTTATGGGAAAAATATTTAAAGAAAATCTGTCGCCATTTTTTTTAACTAATTAAAACAAGACACTGATACACATTCCTTTCTTCTTAGCCATTTTATTTTCTGATTGTAGATTTCTCAATTTGTTTGTCTGTATATGATTGTGGGGACAGCGTTATTGCCTGCACTGCTGTAGCAGCATTTACAGAGATGTTTTACAGCAGCTTCATGGACATAGGAGCCTGTGAACAGGAGCAGACCCATTGATTTCTATAGGAGAGTTTCCTGTGCTCTGTGACCTGGGAAGAAGTCTCTGTACAGGGAATGGGGGAGCTGTGACATCTACTGTGTTATCTATACACATTGGTGTCACCTTTCAGTATAACCCGGCTTATACTGATCTTGAAAAGCTTTTTCTACAGAACAGGAAGTGTCACACTATTATTAGGTCTGGTGGCCAAAGTGAAAACTGCAGGACTTAAGAATTTTTAAAAATTTAAAGTTATATGGAAAATTCCCCAAAAAATCCTAAAATTCTTAAAAACACAAGTTAAGCAATAAATAATTTTTTGATGACACTTTCCCTTTAAGACTGTTAGGCTAGGTCTACACAGCATAGGAGAAAAAATTCTGAAAACCAAAACCTAAAAACCATTTGAGCCTGAGTATTTTATTTTTAGTCCAAAGCAGCCTGGTTTCCGACGAGTTTTTGGGTGTTTTTTCTTTTTTGTTGAGATTTTTGGTCTGATTTTTTGGATGCTTTTGGGCAGTTTTTAATGTAAGCAAAATTTATATACCTTATATAAACACCTGGGCAGTTTTCCAGTAGAACTACAGGTCGTTTTCTGTATTAAAGTCTATGTGGAAGTTTTTTCGTCACATTTTCAGCGATTTCAAAATACTTAAAGAGAACCTGTCACATAGATTATGCCCTCCTTTCTGAGGACAGCACAAGCCAGTGTCAGACCTGCTGTTCCCAGCGCTGTGTCCCTTATTCTGTAAGATGCTGGAGTTTTAGAGTATTTAATACTCAAATCTGCAGTTTTCAGGCAGAAAAGAGTCATGAAAAGAGTCTGTTTTTCATACCCCGCCCACCTGAGGCTAGCTCCACCTAACTCAACTGATTAACCTATTACTTTGAATAGGTAGAAACATGTGAATAATTGTCAGTGGGCGGGCTAGCCTTTGGTGGGCAGAGCTAACACTTGCTCATGAATAAGATTTGAGCATTAAATGCTCTAAAACTCCAGCATCTTACAGAATAAGGGACACAGCGCTGGAAACAGCATGTCTGTCACTAACTTGTGCTGGCCTCAGCAAGGGAGGCATAAATTATGTGACAGGTTCCCTTTAAACCACCAAAAATCCGACGGGAAAGTTCTGCTGTGTAGACATAGGCTCACTGGTTTGCCTACATACCGCGAGCCGAGAGAGATTTCTAGAACTTTGTGTCTTTTACAATTTAAAGCATGAAAGGGGTTTTGTCACTTTGTAAAATCTCCTCTGAGGCCGGCTCGTAGCGATAGACCTCCAAGTACGGGGAGAAGCCCTCACTAGATGGATAGGACCTCCCCGTTCTTTGAAGCCGGCTTGTATCTTGCTACAAACAAGCCCCAAAGAGGATTTTGTGAAATAGCAGAACCCCTTTTCTCCCGTGTTTCCTGGCTCTGGTGCAGAGATACTTCTTATGCTGAACATGAACAATGTACAAAAGGCAGAACCGCGCTAAACTCTTCAGGTTAAATTCTGCTCTTTCACTGAAGTCCAGAAATGTGCAGCATTATATTCAAATGTTATTGGTCATCATAACAATACTAGATTAAAGGGCTGTTCTCACAACATGAATTAGCTTTAGTCATGTAGGCAAGGAAAGATAATTACCAAGTACATTGCTGTTCCTATTTTGATTCCCTTCAGAGTTAGAGCAGTTCTTTTCTCCTGGTTGTGTGCACAAGCTTCCCTAGGGTACCAGCCACCTATCTGCTCTTGCAGTGGCCTGGATGGTGACGTAACTCCACACTGTGTCTTAGCAGCAGCCCATTAGCTTGTTTATCTTTCTTACTGATAAACGTTAACCCTTTAGAGCTCTGTAGGTTCTGTCCTGCTGTTAAAACCCTGCATAACCAATGACTCCTTAACAGGCTCAGCTAGGGATAGCAGAGCTGAAATGTCAGTCGCTGCTGTAGAACCACCCACAGGAAGTGAAAGTCTGAAGCTGGCTATGAAGAGCAGGCTCTATGAAACAGTATGGTGAGAGCTCCCCCTTCAAAGACCTAAATGTTAGCAAATGAGCGGGTTGTATTCAGTCCAGCAGTGAAATATTGCATTTACTCGGGCAGTGATAACCTCTGTGCCGGCCACACAGACCCGGCCTCAGATTGTACAGACACGATCACAGGTCTGCAGCAATATGTGCAAGTTGGACTGAAGGTTTCTTGACTGTAACTCGATAGAGGCTAAAGAAACCATAAACATCACTAACATGTAGGACTTATATTCACTAGGGTTGGTCTGTGGCCTAATCAGACAACATGTTGTACAGCCGGATGGAGCAGTAAGTTGTCCTGTCCCATGACGTGTGTGCTTCATACACTGGCACAGTCTCATGATGCTTCTGCTATTACTTTGCCTCTCACTAGATTTGTGCCTCTTGATTTGCTGGCGCCGGGCTCTGGTGTCACCAGCTGCCTCTTTCTTCTGGGCAGTTGGGCAGTTGGTGTCGGCCATTTTGCAGCACAGTTGATGCTCGTCAGGTCTGGTGAAAGTAACATCTCTTCAGCGGCTGCATTGTGCATATCTACAGGAATATCGGCCTGAAGATAACCCTCATCTGGATTCCTCATAGCAGAGGAGCCAGTGCCCGTGATGTGGAAGGATCCGGAGGAGCAGATCTCGCACCACAAACCAGTCTGTGCTGTTCACCACCGAAGACCTGTAAGAAAGACTCCGATGAGGACGGAGAAGGAAGCCGGGGCCATCGGCTGCTGAATGGCTGGAGGTGACGTTGGTGTAAGCTGACTTCTCCTGTCCCAGATGGTGTCCGTGCTCTCCAGTTGTAGGGTAAGTTCACACGGTGCATTGCGGGGTGTACTGTACATGACGCAATAGGAGTAGGCGCTGGTCAGCTCGGGGGCCCATTCACTGTCACTACCCCCGGCGCTTGTCACTCCTCTCTCCCGATGTACAATATGTGTGTATTGTGCACCGGAGGAGACGGACGTCATTCATAGATCTCTATGAGAGCTATAAATCCCCGTAATTGAGGGGCGCAGTTCGGGTGTATTGAAGCACAAATACACGGCGAGGTGCCCCACAATTACACCGTGTGAACATTCCCTTACGGATAAGGGGTCACTTATTTTCACTTTGCTGTTTTTCTCATCCCGGCCTTCTAAGCGTCATCGCTTTTTTAGCTTCCTGTTAATGGGACCATTTAATGCAGCACATAATGTATTGGGGAAGCGAGATATGATTCTCTGTGGGAAACAAAAAATTTGCATCTTATCAGGGTTAGTTTTAATGAAGTTTATTTTGTGGCAGAAATGACGTTAATCTTATTCTCTGGGTTGATCTGATTCCGACTATTACAAATTTACAGTTTTTTTTTTTTTACTATTTTACTGCTTTTTTAAAAATCTGCTTGTTTAAAAAATGTGCCTTGTATCACTTTTCTGAGAACAATCACTTTTTTAATCTTTTCATCATGGAAGCTGTGTAATGGCTTATTGTTTTTTTGAGGCTGTGTTTTTATTATTATTATTAATAATAATAATAATAATAATATTGGTGCCTATTCGGGTTATTTCAAACTTTAATCCTTTTTATTCCATTTCTTTTTCCAAAAACCCGTACATTTTTTATGTTTTTTAAAAATTTTTATGTTAAAATGAATAAGGCAGAGGAACGCAGGGTTGGAGGAATCACAGAATTTGAAAGAAAGTTATGCAAATTGACTTTTTTAGATGATAAACTTTGACTCCTCTTTATCCTTCAAACCACACATCCAAGCCCTCACCTCTGCCTGCCGCCTCCACCTGAAAAATATTTCACGCATCCGCCCATTCCTCAACTCTGACACTACTAAAACGCTAGTCCACGCCCTCGTCATCTCCCGCCTTGACTACTGCAACATCCTTCTCTGTGGCCTCCCAGTTAGCACCCTCGCTCCCCTCCAATCCATCCTAAACTCTGCTGCCCGTCTGATTCACCTCTCTCCTCGCTACTCCTCTGCCTCTCCCCTCTGCCAATCCCTTCACTGGCTGCCCATTGCCCAACGAATTCAGTTCAAATTACTAACCCTGACCTACAAGGCTCTCCATAACCTCTCCCCTCCATACATCTCTGCCCTAATTTCCAGATACCTCCCCTCACGCAATCTCCGCTCCTCACAGGACCTTCTCCTCTGCTCCCCTCTCATCAGCTCCTCACATAACCGTCTCCAAGACTTCTCCCGTGCCTCACCCACACTCTGGAACTCATTAACCCAAAACATCAGACTCTCCCCAACTTTCACCAGTTTCAAAAGCAACCTGAAAACCCATCTCTTCAGGATAGCCTACAACCCACATTAACCCCACCACCACTACACCGGCCCGCAAGCATGTCTGCCCCACACCTTCTGTCTCTCCCCTTCTTCCTTGTAGATTGTAAGCCCTCGCGGGCAGGGTCCTCTTTCCTCTCTGTTTCAGTTACTAGTCATTTTTGTCACCATTGTATTTGTTCAATATTTGTTATGTATGTAATTCCCCTAAAATGTACAGCGCCCTGGAACTAATGGCGCTCTAAAATAAATAATAATAATAATAATAAATAATAATAATAGAAAGTTTATCTTTCTGTGAAGACAAAATAATATCTTTGGAGCACGGTCAATATAGTCCATTTAAGAAGAGGGGCAAACTGGAGAAAATCTTCACACCTTTTGGATACTTTCTAGTAGTGTTATTCATGTTGCCATAGAATATACTGGGAAAGCACAAAAAAATTCAAAGTTGGGCAAAATGTGAAAAAAATGTGCTGGCGCCATGTTTGCAGGAGTTTTGTTTTTATGGCGTTCAGTCTTCTGTAAAAATGATGTGTTCTCTGTATTCTACAGGTTTAGACGCATCCGGCAATACCAATCATCTACGGTTTCCATTATGTTTTGGTGCTATAAAAAAATCCAAACCTTTTCTATTTTTGAAATTTGTGCATCGTCGCCATTTTTTGCGACCAATAACTTTTATGTGCTTCTGCCTACGGATTTAAGTGAGGGGCATTTTTTGCAGGCTGAAGACTACTTTTTACTGCTTGCAGTTTGGAATACATGCGACTTTTCTGATTAAATTTATTCCAATTTTTAGAAAATGACCAAAAAAATGCAAATTTGGTGTTTGGATTTTTTTTCTTCTACGGTGTTCAGCGTACCGGATAAATTATGTTATATTTTAATAGATCAGACTGTTTTGGAAGTGGCGATAGCAAATATGGGGAACTTCTCTATTATCTTATTTTTTTAATTTGTAATGAGATGAGCTTTTAATACTTTTTCTTTTTTTTTACACTTTAAAACATTTTTTTTCTTTTTTACTGTAACTTTGAGTCCCCGCTTCACCACTAGGGGGCACGATCATTTATACAGCCTAGAATATTGTATAGAAAATGCATTAGGGCAGCAGTGGTGAACCTATGGCACGCGTGCCATAGGTAGCACTCTGAGGCCTCCCTGCTGGCATGCGCACCGGCTGCCCACTTGCTGTCATTATGAAGTGAAATATGCTAATTTTTGCGCTGCTCCCTACATCTTGGTGTGTGGCCGCGCCTCCTACATCTCGCTGTGTGGCCGCGCCTCCTACATCTCTGTGTGGCCGCTCCTCCTACATCTCGCTGTGTGGCCGCGCCTCCTACATCTCGCTGTGTGGCCGCGCCTCCTACATCTCGCTGTGTGGCCGCGCCTCCTACATCTCGCTGTGTGGCCGCGCCTCCTACATCTCGCTGTGTGGCCGCGCCTCCTACATCTCGCTGTGTGGCCGCGCCTCCTACATCTCGCTGTGTGGCCGCGCCTCCTACATCTCGCTGTGTGGCCGCGCCTCCTACATCTCTGTGTGTGGCCGCGCCTCCTACATCTCTGTGTGTGGCCGCGCCTCCTACATCTCGGTGTGTGGCCACGCCTCACCTGGTACATCTCTGTGTGGCGCCTCTACATCTGTGTGGCCGCGCCTCATACATCTCGCTGTGTGGCCCCGCCTCCTACATCTTGCTGTGTGGCCGCGCCTCCTACATCTCGGTGTGTGGCCGCGCCTCCTACATCTCACTGTGTGGCCGCGCCTCCTACATCTCTGTGTGTGGCCGCGCCTCCTACATCTGTGTGTGGCCACGCCTCCTACATCTCGCTGTGTGGCCGCGCCTCCTACATCTGTGTGTGGCCGCGCCTCCTACATCTCTGTGTGTGGCCGCGCCTCCTACATCTCGCTGTGTGGCCGCGCCTCCTACATCTCGGTGTGTGGCCGCGCCTCCTACATCTCGGTGTGTGGCCGCGCCTCCTACATCTCGGGGTGTGGCCGCGCCTCCTACATCTCGCTGTGTGGCCGCTCCTACTCTCTGTGTGGCGCCCTCCTCATCTATTGCTGTGTGGCCGCGCCTCCTACATCTCGCTGTGTGGCCGCGCCTCCTACATCTCTGTGTGTGGCCGCGCCTCCTACATCTCGCTGTGTGGCCGCGCCTCCTACATCTCGCTGTGTGGCCGCGCCTCCTACATCTCGCTGTGTGGCCGCGCCTCCTACATCTCGCTGTGTGGCCGCGCCTCCTACATCTCGCTGTGTGGCCGCTCCTCCTACATCTCGCTGTGTGGCCGCGCCTCCTACATCTCTCTGTGTGGCCGCGTCTCCTACATCTCGCTGTGTGGCCGCGCCTCCTACATCTCGCTGTGTGGCCGCGCCTACTACATATCACTGTGTGGCCGCGCCTCCTACATCTCTGGGTGTGGCCGCGCCTCCTACATCTCTGGGTGTGGCCGCGCCTCATACATCTTATTGGGTAAAGTCCACGCACAGCAGAGGAATTGTGTAAAATGTGACTTGTGCTGATTGACTTGTATAATACAGCTCCGAGCTGCAGGCAAATTATTGTAGTTTGCTGTGGGAAACGGTCAACAAGCATATTGGGCCTTATGTACGAAAACTGCCCATAGTGACCAATCAGAGTCCATAGCGACCAATCAGAGTCCATAGCGACCAATCAGAGCCCATAGCAACCAATCAGTGCCCATAGCAACCAATCAGAGCTAATAGTAACCAATCAGTGCCCATAGCGACCAATCAGAGCTCATAGCGACCAATCAGAGCTCAGCTTTTATGTCATGTAGGGCTCTGAAAAAACAAAAGCTGAGCTCTGGTTGCTTTGGGCTAATGTATAAGGAAATAACTACACTCACCCGCTGTGCAGCCCATTCACATAGAGCCACTGAGGTCTGGATCCACGCAAGGATTGCTGCCGGCCACAGCACACAACGAAAATCCTTGTCCCCAAATGGAAAGACTTTGCATCCGGTAAAGAATCCAATCCTTTTATTTCATATACATCATACCAGAGATACAGAGCTGCAGCTTTGTCTCACGCGTTTCAGGCTACGAGGAGCCGGATTTTTAGTCTTACTGCCAGACCGGTTTCATACATAAGAACCAATGAGATCATTTTCACCAACTGTGCAATGCCTGATTGGTAATGAGTAGTGTTGAGCGATTACGTTGGCCATCGACATCGGTCGATGGTCGATAGTCGACCATCATCAACAAGATATTCGATGGTCGATGATAGATGATCGCCGATGACCATTAAAGTCTATGGGAGAGCAACAACACCTTCATTCTTACACCCAAACAGGGCTGGAGAAGCTGGAATTAACATCCACAACAGTCAAATGGATACATGCTACATCTTAGGCAACACACTAAGGCCTCGTTCACACGACGGATTTGGCCGCGGATTTAGCCACGGCCAAATCCTCTTTGGGCCACGCCACAAACTCGCGTCTCCCGACGCGGGTTTGCCGCGCGGGCGGTGGGCGTGGCCTCGCCGCGGAAGGGCCGTGGTTTGGGGCGCGGCTTGCGCCGAGGGCTTGCCCCTATGCAAATTAAGAGCAGGGGGAAAGCCATGGCGCTAGCCGCATCCCAGCCGTGCACCACCCGCGCGCGACACCCACAGCGCTGCCCACGGCAGCACCGCGCGGCCGCCGCGCAGAGCACTTCTGTCAAGAAATGACAGGAGAGTTCTTCACACGCGTGGGTCTGTCCGCGGCCCCGGAGCCGCGGCCAAACCCGCGCAGTGTGGATATTAACGCGGTTCCCCATAGGAAACCATGTTAATAATCTAGGCGCGATTTGGCCGCGGTTATGGCCGTGGAAACCGCGTCGGAACCCGCGGCCATAACCGCGGCCAAATCCGTCGTGTGAACAGGGCCTTAGGTTATAAAAGCCACAGAAAAAAAAAATCACAGACCATTCACTATCCCTGTCTTGCACCACAGCATGAGCCTTAAACCTGCATCGCCCACAAATTAAAAAGTGCCAGAAGGTAGTATGATTTGAACCATCATTTTACTTGAACTGGACATTGAATATCCCTGTCCTGGAACGCAGCATGAGCCCCAAACCTGCATGACCCCCAGATTTAAAAAGTGCCGGAAAAAGGAGTCTTTCAACCACCATTTTAGTTGAACTGGACATTGACTATACCTGTCCTGGGCCACAGCATGAGCCCCAAACCTGCATGACCCCAGATTAAAAAGTGCCGGAAAAAGGAGTCTTTCAACCACCATTTTAGTTTCCAAGGCCAAAAGCCTGGCAATGCCGACATTCAGGCTTTTGGCTTTGGGATGGTTTGGGTTAAAGTGTTTCTTCTGCTCCCAAACCTGGAAGACAGAAGGCTGGCTGCTAGACTGGCCGCTATACGGCGTGCAGGTCGTCAAACTGGCGGAAGGAGAAGGGGTAGGATGGGTCTCTGGTGGTGCTTGTGGTACTCGGGCGACGGTGGAGGCTGAAGCGGAGGCTGATCCCTGATCATAACTCTGAGAGACATGGGCAGCTGAGGAACGCTTGGTGGTGGCGGAGGAGGAGGCGGAGACAGAGGGTGTGACAGTGGTTGGAGGCCCGGCGTCGGTCTGGCCTTTTTTGGCCAAGTGTTGCCTCCATTTCAACTCATGCATTCGCTGCATGTGACTAGACATGTTGGGGGTGGTTAACCACCTAAGGTTCTTGCCTATCCTTATGTGTTTACGGCAAAGGCGGCATATGACATCGCTGGGTGAATCAGAGGCTTGCTCAAAGAAGGCCCAGGCTTGAGAGGTCCTGGACCTTTTTGACGGCGATAAGCGAGGAGCGGGGTTTGCGCTGACCGTGGCTGGCGGAATCATATCAGCGGACTTCTGCGACCGCCCTCTCCCTTTTTGAGGCGGAACCCGTACTGACACTACCCCATCGTCTTCCTCCTCGTCCAGTGATGAAGCGCTCGCAAGCAAATTCTGCTGAAAAGACCACGTTGGATCCGCAATGTCGTCATCATCATCATCAACACAGGTGACTTCGTCGTCCTGACATTCTGCATCCAGGAGCTGCAGGCTACAAGCAAGAGGGACTGCAAAGCGTTGCCGACCGTGCGGGATTTTTGCCGATTGACCGGCTTCCTTCTCCTCCTCTGATGGCATCAGTAACTGGGCGTCAGAGCAGAGAAAATCATCCTCTTTGGTCTCTTGATCTTTTAACATGCCTTCTGACCCCAACCGCATTTTGTCATCAAAGAGGTCTTCAGAAAATGGATTATCCACAGTGGTGGGTACACGAGTTGACATTTGGGCTGCTTCATGTTGGACGGATGCTGATGATGCTGATGACGACATTTGTGGCCGTGACTGGGAGGACGAGGAGGTAAGACTGCTGGATGCAGGTTGCATTAACCACTGAACGACAGATTGGCGACGCTGTTCGTTACTGAGATTCACAGGGCCCTGTCCCAGCGATGACAGACCTGACGGTCCTGCAACTGACGATCCTCTGGCATGCGTGTTGTCGCCAGCACTGAAAGGAGCACCTTCTCTCGTACCTCTACCTCCATGTCCTACCCCCCTCTTTGCTCGCTTACCACCTGAATTTCGCTCCATGTTCAGAAATATCAAAATTTGAGAAGGTATGGAAGAGTTTTGGAAAGTCTCTTATTAAAAGACGGCAAATCACAGCTATTCTCAAATCCCTCAAATCAAAACAAAATTGCTGGATTCAAATATAAACTGTAAATAGTATCTATCAACAAAGCTGGCCTGCGCCAAAGTGAAAAAAACACGTATCTGAAATGTATTCGGATAATAAAAGGTATTTTTGGCACCTATCAATTCACCTGTGGTGACTACAAAATTGCTGTATTCAAATTTAACTGCAAAGTAGATCTATCAACAAAGCTGGCCTGCACCAAAGTGAAAAAACACGTATCTGAAATGTATTCGGATAATAAAAGGTATTTTTGGCACCTATCAATTCACCTGTGGTGACTACACAATTGCTGGATTCAAATTTAACTGCAAAGTAGATCTATCAACAAAGCTGGCCTGCACCAAAATGAAAAAACACGTATCTGAAATGTATTCGGATAATAAAAGGTATTTTTGGCACCTATCAATTCACCTGTGGTGACTACACAATTGCTGGATTCAAATTTAACTGCAAAGTAGATCTATCAACAAAGCTGGCCTGCGCCAAAGTGAAAAAACACGTATCTGAAATGTATTCGGATAATACAGGTATTTTTGGCACCTTTCAATTCACCTGTGGTGACTACAAAATTGCTGTATTCACATTTAAGTGCAAGGTGCCTCAATGAACAAAGCTGTAGTGCGCCAAAGTCAAAAAACACGTATCTGAAATATATTCGGATAATACAAGGTATTTTTGGCACCTTTCAATTCACCTGTGGTGACTATAAAATTGCTGGATTCTAATTTAACTGCAAGGTGGATATATCAACAAAGGTGGAATGGGCAAAATTGAAAATGAACACCTGTCTGAAATGTATACTGATAATTAAAGTGGAGTTTTGCACCTAACAAAGAGACCTGCAGTTACTAGAAAAGATGTGTATCCTAATATAAGTTCAGGCTGCCCAATATCCAGGAAATATTTCAATAGAAAACTGTTAATAATAAAGCTATTGCAGTGCAATGTCTACACTAAGTCTTGGTGAACTTTATCCAGTATTCTTTATAGAGCTTGTCTGTGTTTGCCCGCGGGGGCCCCCCCCTCCGCTCCCCCCGTGACTTTACAGCGGTAGATGCTCCTTTAAAATTCTCTACCTAACTACATAAAATCTTCCAATCTCTAATCTAACTAAGTTGTAAGGATCACAGCAAACAGTAAAGCTTTCTCTGTGAAGAAATAGAATAATTTCGCTGAGCTGTTTGGACACAAGCAGAGCGCACGTCCTACTGCTCTGAGACGCTGAGAGACACTGAGGCTGAACAGGAAGGGCTGTTCTATGTAAAACGAGGTCATGTGATTTTTCCAGCCAATCGCAACCATACACATCCCAGTCATGACGCCGCACACACATCTCACCCTGCTCTATTCTGTAAGCTGATTTTCTGGCCGCCAAAATGACAGGAAGCGCCGAAAATGGTGCGATCTTAATAGATGATGCACAGATTTTAACCTAAATTATCGCATGATCTAAAAATTTCGATCAACATAAAATCTGTGCCGATTTCAACTTTGTCGATAATAATCGCTCAACACTAGTAAGGAGGAGTGTTGAGCGATTATTATCGACAAAGTTGAAATCGGCACAGTATTTACGTTGATCGGATTTTTTAGATCACGCGATAATTTAGGTTAAATTCTGTGCATAATCTATTAATATCGCGCCATTTTCGGCGCTTCCTGTCATATTGGCGGCCAGAAAATCAGCTTACAGAATAGAGCAGGGTGAGATGTGTGTGCGACATCATGACTGGGATGTGTATGGTTGCGATTGGCTGGAAAAATCACATGACCTCGTTTTACATAGAACAGCCCTTCCTGTTCATGATCAGTGTCTGTCAGCATCTCATAGCAGTAGGACGTGTGCTCTGCCTCTGTCCAAACAGCTCAGCGAATTTAATTTATTTTTCACAGAGACAGCTCTACTTTTAGCTGTGATCCTTAGAAGTTAGTTAGATCAGAGATTTGCAGATTTTAGGTAGTTAGGCAGAGAATTTTAAAGGAGCATCTGCCGCTGTAAAGTCACGGGGGAGAGTGGGGGGGGGGGCCCGCGGGCGAACACAGACAAGCACGATAAAGGATACTAGATATTGTACAGCCAAAACTTTGTTTAGACATTGCATTGCCTTATATTAGGATACAGATCTTTTCTAGTAACTGTCTATTTGTTAGGTGCAAAACTCCACTTTTATTCTCAGTATACATTTCAGATACGTGTTCTTTTTCAATTTTGCCCAGTCCAGCTTTGTTGATATAGCCACCTTGCACTTAAATTTGAATCCAGCAACTTTGTAGTCACCACAGGTGTACTGATAGGTGCCAAAAATACCTTTTAATATCCGTATACATTTCAGACAGGTGTTTTTTTCACTTTTGGTCAGTCAAGCTTTGTTGATAGATCTACTTTGCAGTTAAATTTGAATCCAGCAACTTTGTAGTCACCACAGGTTGATAGGTGCCAAAAAATACCTTTTATTATCAGTATATGTTTCAGATACGTGTTTTTTTTCACTTTGGCGCAGGCAACTGTGTTGATAGTGCCACCTTGCAGTTAAATTTGAATCCAACAACTTTGTAGTCACCACAGGTGTACTGATAGGTGCCAAAAATACCTTTTAATATCCGTATACATTTCAGACAGGTGTTTTTTTCACTTTTGGTCAGTCAAGCTTTGTTGATAGATCTACTTTGCAGTTAAATTTGAATCCAGCAACTTTGTAGTCACCACAGGTTGATAGGTGCCAAAAAATACCTTTTATTATCAGTATACATTTCAGATACGTGTTTTTTTTCACTTTGGCGCAGGCCAGCTGTGTTGATAGAGCCACCTTGCAGTTAAATTTGAATCCAGCAATTTTGTTTTGATTTGAGGGATTTGAGAATAGCTGTGATTTGCCGTCTTTTAATAAGAGACTTTCCAAAACTCTTCCATACCTTCTCAAATTTTGATATTTCTGAACATGGAGCGAAATTTAGGTGGTAAGCGAGCAAAGAGGGGGGTAGGACATGGAGGTAGAGGTACGAGAGAAGGTGCTCCTTCCAGTGCTGGCGACAACACGCATGCCAGCGGATCGTCAGTTGCAGGACCGTCAGGCCTGTCATCGCTGGGTCAGGGCCCTGTGAATCTCAGTAACGAACAGCGTCGCCAATCTGTCGTTCAGTGGTTAATGCAACCTGCATCCAGCAGTCTTACCTCCTCGTCCTCCAGTCACGGCCACAAATGTCGTCATCAGCATCATCAGCACCCGTCCAACATGAAGCAGCCCAAATGTCAACTCGTGTACCCACCACTGTGGATAATCCATTTTCTGAAGACCTCTTTGATGACAAAATGCGGTTGGGGTCAGAAGGCATGTTAAAAGATCAAGAGGCCAAAGAGGATGATTTTCTCTGCTCTGACGCCCAGTTACTGATGCCATCAGAGGAGGAGAAGGAAGCCGGTCAATCGGCAAAAATCCCGGGCGGTCGGCAACGCCTTGCAGTCCCTCTTGCTTGTAGCCCGCAGCTCCTGGATGCAGAATGTCAGGACGACAAAGTCACCTGTGTTGATGATGATGATGACGACATTGCGGATCCAACGTGGTCTTTTCAGCAGAATTTGCTTGCGAGCGCTTAATCACTGGATGAGGAGGAAGACGATGGGGTAGTGTCAGTACGGGTCCCGCCTCAAAAAGGGAGAGGGCGGTCGTAGAAGTCCGCTGATATGATTCCGCCAGCCACGGTCAGCGGAAACCCAGCTCCTCGTTTATCGCCGTCAAAAAGGTCCAGGACCTCTCAAGCCTGGGCCTTCTTTGAGCAAGCCTCTGATTCACCCAGCGATGTCATATGCCGCCTTTGCCGTAAATGCATAAGTAGAGGCAAGAACCTTAGGTGTTTAACCACCACCAACATGTCTAGTCACATGCAGCGAATGCATGAGTTGAAATGGAGGCAACACTTGGCCAAAAAAGGCCAGACCGACGCCGAGCCTCCAACCACTGTCACACCCTCTGTCTCCGCCGCCTCCTCCTCCTCCGCCACCACCAAGCGTTCCTCAGCTGCCAATGTCTCTCAGAGTCATGATCAGGGATCAGCCTCCGCTTCAGCCTCCACCGTCGCCCGAGTACCACCAGCACCACCAGAGACCCATCCTACCCCTTCTCCTTCCACCAGTTTGATGACCTGCATGCCGTACAGCGGCCAGTCTAGCAGCCAGCCTTCTGTCTTCCAGGTTTGGGAGCAGAAGAAACACTTTAACCCAAACCATCCCAAAGCCAAAAGCCTGAATGTCGGCATTGCCAGGCTTTTGGCCTTGGAAATGTTGCCTTTCCGTCTGGTGGACACAGATGGGTTCCGCCACGTCATGGCCCTTGCCTGCCCCCAATACCAGATGCCGAGCAGGCATTTCTTTGCCAGAAAAGCCGTCCCTGCCCTGGCCAGCCACGTGTCATCTAAAATTTCAAGCGCGTTGTCTGCATCTGTGGCCGGAAAAGTCCATCTGACCACCGACACATGGACTAGTAAGCACGGCCAAGGCCGCTATATCTCTGTGACAGCTCACTGGGTGAGCTGGGTGGATGTCTCTGGGGGTGACGGTGGCTCTCAGGCTCAGCGCACGCTCTTCAAAACCGCAGGGATGGTGCAGGGCTCTTTCCCCCAAGGTCCTCTGGTGGCATCACGTGACCAGAGAAACCAGGCCGTGTTGAAATTAATCTGTCTTGGAGACCCTCCACACACAGGTCAGGAGCTGTGGACGGCTCTCCGCAACGAGACCGAGCGCTGGCTGGGTGACAAGAACCTTGTGCCAGGCAAGGTGGTGTGCGATAATGGGCGAAATCTGCTGGCCGCCCTTAAGATCAGTAGGCTGGAGCACATCCCTTGCCTGGCACATGTCATGAACCTTGTCGTCCAGAAATTTCTGAAGAGCTACCCGGGTCTGGACTGCCTGCTGAGGAAGGCTCGAAGTCTAAGTTCGCACTTCCGCCATTCGCACCCTGCTTCGTCCCGCCTGGCTGCGTTGCAGCGTCAGCTCGGCCTCCCAGTCAACCGTCTCATTGTTGACGTGGCAACACGCTGGAATTCCACCCTCCACATGCTCCAGCGATTGTGGCAGTAGCGCAATGCCATTACGCAGTACGAAGTGACACATGGCCTGACAAGCAGCGGTGCGGACCTCGGGGTGTTGAGCCACCGAGAGTGGAGGCAGGTGAAAGAGCTCTGCACCATCCTTGCCAGTTTTGAAGAAGCCACCAAAATGGTCAGTGCGGACGATGCCCTTGTCAGCATGAGCATTGTGGTGATCTTAGTTCTGGAACAATCGTTGGACACTCTGAAACAACAGGTCCCGCCAGCGACGGAAGAGGAGACGGACACAGATGCGGACACGGAGCCTTTCTCTCCGTCCAATCCACAAGGCCCGACAGTTTCTCAATTTTATCGGTCTTCATTAGGCAGTGGTTCGGGGTCCAGGGCTAGTGCAAGGCAGCGCATCAGCTCTCAGGGTGCATCATCTGAGGCAAGTCAGGGCTGTGTTGAAGCTGTGCCGGAGGAAGCGGAGGAGGAGGAGGAGGAGGTATTCCTAGACACCGACGTTACCGACGTCCCTGCCTTGGAAAGAGGTTGGCGCAAAATTGAGGCGGAGGAGGAAGATGAGGAAGATCAGTTTGCTAGTGCACCTCGACCCAGAGGCTTAGGAAATCAAGGCTCCATCTCTCACATGAGTGCTTGGATGCTCCATTTCCTCCAACATGATCCTCGCATTAAGGCCATCAAAATGAACAACAGTTACTGGGTGGCCACCCTCCTGGATCCCCGGTACAAAACAAAACTCAGCACTTTCCTTCCACCCACCCAAATAGAGAGTAAAATGCAGGAAATGGAGACCTTGCTGATTGATCAACTAGAGACATCTGTTGCGTCTGCTTCACGTTCCTCAAATGTCACGGTGGAACAACATCAGCGACGTGACAGCAGTAGAGTGCCAAGTAGCCGTAGCGGCAGCAGCGGCAGCAGGCAAGGTGGCAGAAGCCTAATGGGTGACCTCTGGCAATCTTTATTTACCACCTCCCCAACGCATGCAATGCAGGGCACACATCCAACACACAGAGACCAGCTTAAGATCATGGTGCACGACTATCTGCGTCTCAACACCGATGTTTTTGTATGTGTTCCGGACCCAATAGACTTCTGGGTATCCAAAATGGACGAATGGCCCGAGCTCGCTCGCCACGCCATAGAGGTGTTGTCCTGCCCAGCAGCCAGCGTCATATCTGAGCGGACCTTCAGCACAGCTGGAGGAGTCATTACAGACAAACGCATCCGGCTTTCCACTATTATGTGGATCGTTTGACTTTCATCAAGATGAATCAGGCATGGATCTCTGATGATGTTGTGGCCCCAATTGCCGAGGTCACCGATTAGTTGCCGATCTACTTCACATTCCTCTTCAAACAGAAATGGTCCTCTTGAAAACTTTTTTTTAAAATGATCATTTCTTACAGCAATTTTTATTCTCTTTTCCCAACAGTTCATTTTTCTGGTTTTGCTGTGAGGAGACTGTAAAAGACAGCAAGGTTTCATGACAACACCGTATTCCATTTACTCACTTTATCTTTAGAAGTTTTCGTATTGACAGTGCTTTTGAGGTCATGTTGCTGTGGGATACAGCTATAATTATGGTCCTTTGGAACAGAAATATGGCTTCTAAGTGGCATTTCTCCATCACAATTTTTTTTTTTTTTTCATATAATGAATTTTTATTAAACAGTTTTCAATAAACTTATAGTAATTACATAACCACAAAATGAACAAAGGCACTACAGTGTCAATGCAAAAGATAAGGCAATGAGCAGAGTACAGTCAGGTAGGCCCTTAGCACCATGACCACCGAGTTACGGGACTACAGATAGAAAAGTCATAAATGGTATCCTCAGCCGGGCGGTAGAGCCCAGCAGGCTCCTCCCCCCTCCGCAGAAGACAGAGGCTAAATATCTGCAGATCCAGGTGGTCTCAAAACTACAATGGTTATATCAAACAAAGAAGAAAGAGGGAGAAAAATAAAAAGGGGGGGGGGGAAAGGAAATCCACACCACCAGACGCCGGAGAAGCACGGAGCGCACACCAAAAGCCACGCGACGGGAGAGTTTGACCAGAAAACACTTCAATCGCCGAGGGCCTGACCCTTACAACCAGTCCCCCCACAGACTTGGAGAGCGCAAGGTCAGAGGAACGCCCCAATCATCATGGGCTCCTACCCCAAAATAGCCTGAAAGTCCCTGGAGGATTGATAAAGGGTCCATGGCCGCCATGTATGTTGGACCCTAATAATCTCCTCGGGGCTGTGGGCGATCAACTCCTCCATGCAATGAATAGAGGACACCTCTTCCACCCAGTCGGCTATGGACGGTGCGAAGGGTTGACGCCAGCGGCGAGGGATCACCGTCTTAGCTGCCTGTAGGAGATGTCGGGTAAGGGATTTCTTGTAAGAGGATTGCGAGAAGGGAAACATAAACAAAAGGACTGCTTCTGGGCATTCCGGAATAGAAGTCCCACAGCAATCCGAGATTGCCTGGAGGACTTTCCTCCAAAATGGCTGCAGGGCCGAACACCCCCACCAAATATGAGACATGGAACCAGTCTCCAAATTGCACCTCCAGCAGGTGTCCGGCACACTGGGAAACCACTTATTGAGCAAAGTTGGGACCCTGTACCACCTGGACAAGATCTTGAAGCTTGTTTCCTGCGCTTTGGAAGCTGTCACCGCCTTGTGAGTGAGAAAAAAGCACTTTCTCCACTGATCAACCGTGAAAGTCCTCTGCAGCTCTTTTTCCCAGGCCTTACAAAAATGAGGGAGATCCTGGCAGGTGGATGAGATTAGCCACCGGTATAGCAGGGAGATCAGATGCCTGGGGAGCGACGGAGCGACACATAGTTCCTCAAATGGAGAAAGCGCTCTAAAAGAGACTCTTCTTTTAACAGTAGCAGTAAAGAAGTGCCGAAGCTGCAAGTACTCGAACCTATGCCTATCAGATGGAAGGTGATCCCGAACCAAAGCCGCTAGGGGCAGCAGGACACCCCTGTTGTGTGCCTGCACTGTGAGGAGAGGCCGACATTTAGAGCTCCCCAGAAATGACTGTCCAGAGGCGCCCGGGGGAAATAGATGGTTATCGGAAATGGGGAAAAGGGGGCCAGCTAAATCCAATAAAGGGGCCGGGACCCTAGCTTTCATTATTATGGAGAGCGTGTGGGCTGTACTAAAAGACAGGGCCTTGGGATCACGAGTCAGAGGGCTCTGGGCCCACGGAAGGGAGACTATCGCCTGGGGAGATACCGTCTGCGCAACGCCCACCCAGAGCTTGTCCTGAGGACTATGAACCAGATCCAAAAACCTAGCATAAGCAGCTGCCAGGTAATAGACCCTGCAGTCCGGCAATCCCACACCCCCCTCCACTTTTGGCCTGGACAACAGTTCCCTTCTAAGTCTCGGGCGGCGAGAGCACCATATGAACTCGGAGAAACAACGCTGAAGCTTAACCCAGAAAGAGGAGGGCAGGGAAATCGGGACCGTCTGGAACAAATATAGCAATTTTGGGAGAATGGACATTTTAATAACGTTCACTCTGCCAAACCACGAGAAGTCCCCACGTCCCCAAGTCCCCAGACACCGAGAGATATCTACCAGCAACGGGTGGAAATTGCACTCATACAGGCGGGACAAATCTTTAGGAATTTTGACCCCCAAGTACGAAATCTCCCTCTCAGGCCAAGAGAAAGAGAAATTAGATTTAATGCATCACAATTTTTAATAGTGGCTGAGAAGTCATATTTATAATTTTTTTGAGGTCATGTTGCTGTGAGATACAACTATAATCATGGTCCTTTGGAACAGAAATGTGGCTTCTAAGTGGCATTTCTCCATCACAATTTTTAATAGTGGCTGAGAAGTCATATTTATAATTTTTTGGGGTCATGTTGCTGTGAGATACAGCTATAATCATGGTCCTTTGGAACAGAAATGTGGCTTCTAAGTGGCATTTCTCCATCACAATTTTTAATAGTGGCTGAGAAGTCATTTTTATAATTTTTTGGGTCATGCTGCTTTGAAATGCAGCAATACTACAGGTCCTATTCTAAAAAAAATTGTTTCTAACAGACATTTGTTCTTCACAATTGTCAAAAGTGGCTCAAGGGTCATGCTTTGAATTTTTGGGGGCATTTTGCTGTGACATGCAGCTATACTACAGGTCCTATTATAAAAAAAAAATGTTGTTTCTAACAGACATTTGTTCTTCACAATTGTCAAGAGTGGCTCAAGGGTGATGGTGCTGTCAGAAACAGGAATAGGTAGGACACTGTTAATGGACACATATTGCAAAATGACTTGTTTTTGCAAGATCTTTAACATAGCTATCAATCCCTGTATTGAGACAACCCATTTAATACAATTAAAAAAGAGAAACAAAGACATGGTGGGATTCCATCCTATTTTAAAAATGTGTTTTCTAGAATTAAACTACTAAAAAAAACTTGCATGTACAAAATAGCTGGTAAAAAAAATTCCTCTGAATTGTACAAGGGAGGTACAGGAAAACCTGACCAGATGTAGGTTATTCAGAGGACATGGAGTATGGAGCACGGTCAGAGAACAAAGTACAGAGACAATTTCTTCCAGCACGTTGAGTAAAATGAGAAAAAGAATGCCAAGAAAAAGGGCACCTGGGTGGAACAGGAGCGTTAACCACCAGTATTTCCAAGTGAAGCTCAATTGGTCCGCACTCATACGGAGGGGCAAGCGCTACCCAGGTCTTGACTGTGTACTGAGGAAGGCTGGAGGTCTTACCTCACACTTCCGCTTCCGCACTCTGCTTCAGCACGACTGTTTTCGTTGCTGCGCCATAAGGGCATTTTTACCGTGTTAATAGATGACGGACGCCAGCCTGGGCTCTCACCGCACCCACTGTAACTCCGGCCCTGGCTGCTGAACCTGCGTGTTAATAGATGACAGACGCTAGCCTGGTCTCTCACCGCACCCACTGTAAGTCTGGCCCTGGCAGCTGGACCTCCGTGTTAACAGATGGCTGACGGCAGCACTGGCTCTCACCGTTAGGGGCAATCAGGAGAGCTTCAAATTTCTCTAAAAAATCAGATTTTGAAAAAGGTGATTTCTGTGAGGTTAAGTAGTGTCAAAAAGGGGTCTAGGGCTGGACACAAATTGCACAATTTGAGGCTTAAAATTTTCTGGGGCTGGAGTCACTATGGGGTCGCATCATTTGATCTCCAGGGGAGTCTGTCCCTAATCAATGAAGAAGGATTTGGAGGAAAAATGAAACCATTGAATTGATTGGTTGAATCAGTCTCAGAAGCCAGGAGGGCAAATGTCTTCTCAACTAAGAAGTGTTTTGGGGATGATTAGGACATTTGTATTACTTATGGGGTGTGCGGACGAATTAACACATCTACACGTGTAGATGTGTAGGGGTGTATGTCATACATGCCAACTCTCCCGTTTTTGGCGGGGGGGTCCCGCTATTTGGGGTCCCCTCCCGCCCTCCCGGGGGATTTGGCATTCCTTCCGCCGCCAGCAGGCGGCGGGGGTTCTTTAAATGGCCGCGGCGACAGAGTAGCGCTAGTGCGCTACCCTGGCACCGCCGGGCCGCTCCTACAGGCGGGTGAAGCGGCTGCTGCGCCCACTTCACCCGCCCGGAGTCTCGCTGTGCAGGGAGGAGCCGGTGTGTGCGCCGCACATACAGGTCAGCGGCGCAGGGGAAGTGACGCGCGGCTGCAGGGGAGTGACGCGCGGCTGCTCTCACTTCCCCCTGCGCCGCTGAGGAGATCGTCCGGAGCGGCCGTGCTGCAGGAGCCTGGTGAGGTAAGTGGATTTTATTATTTTATTTTTATTAGCTATATGGGGGGCTCTGCCTGGCAACAATGGGGGCACTACCCGGCAACAGAGGGGACATCTACCTGGCAACAGAGGGGGAACTACCTGGCAACAATGGGGACATCTACCTGGCAACAATGGGGGCACTACCTGGCAACAGAGGGGACATCTACCTGGTAACAGAGGGGGCATCTACCTGGCAACAGAGGGGGCATCTACCGGGCAACAATGGGGGCATCTACCTGGCAACAGAGGGAGCATCTACCTGGCAACAATGGGGGCACTACCTGGCAAACAATGGGGGCACCTACCTGGCAACAAAGGGGCACCTACTGGCAACAATGGGGGCACCTACCTGGGAAAAAAGGGG